>PVJA010033168.1:0-23542 GCA_004027025.1 Myocastor coypus | reverse complement strand
TAGGGGTGGAGTGCCTGGATTGATGAACACTCTGACCTTGATTCCTAGGAACAAATTCTCCATGCCGGCGCCATTTTGGAACCTGGTTTGGCCGCTGCCGCCATTCTGGTACTTGGGTCTCTGTGGCCTTCTTCTCAAGGCAAAGCCTCTCTCCTTTGCAATTCTGGGGCTGCAAAGCACAGACAGCTTCCACCTCTTGTGATGCCCTCAGGCCATCTTTTCCATTCGCTGGTTCCTTCCCAGCAATGGAGATCCTCTCAGCTCCATCTTTGCAGTCCACAGCTCTCCTGGTGTTTCCTTTCTGGCCAAACTCACATTTTAAATCATCCTGCTTGGCTCTTTTCTCTTGATTTTCAACATAAATCTGGCTAAAAGCTGCCAGTAACAACCACCCCACCGCCCCAATAGTTTGCTGCTTTGAAATGTCTCTTGAAAGATTAATCAGTCTGTCATGCTTAATCTCAGTCTTAGGCAAAGTCTCTGGGCATGAGCAAAATTCCGAAAGACTTTCAGCCAATCCATAGCACAAATCATCTGGAGTCCAATGACCAATGCTCTCCTTTTTTCTAGCAGAAAACTTCTCAGCCTGATCTTTACAGGCAGGCCTTCTGTCAGTCTTCTGGTCTAAGCTCTGACCAAAATTGCCCCAGCTGAACAGCCGAAGCCGTTCTACTGCTTTGTTTTTAGCCGACATCTCTGAACCTTTCCTATCTCTTCCCGTAAGCCATTTCCAAAAGCTTATAATCCACATTGTCAGGTATAGTCACAGCAACGACCCCACTTCTCTGGTACCAAGTTCTGTATTAGTTACTTTTTGCTCGTTGCTGGGACAAATACCTGACATTCAAAATGAAGTAAGGAAAGGTTTATTTAGCTCACAGTTTGTAGAGGTTTCAGTCCATATTCGGCTGGCCCAAGGCTGAGTGGAACAGAGCAGAGAGCATCCAGTTCATGGCGGCGGAACAGCAACAAAATGGTGGCAGAGGTAGCCAACCAACACGGCAGCAGAGCAACAGCAACAGCTAGAGCTACAGTCTATCTCTCTGTCTCTCTTTATATTACATTCAGGCTCTCCACCTTAGCTCCCGCCCTACGCTACACCCATAATCCCATCAGTACTAAAACCCATAATCCCAGGGATCATGGATCAAGTCTCAAACTCTAGAAGTCCCTGCCCAGTGACTCCATGAGGCTTTGGGGGGACAACTAGACATAAACCATAACACCAGGGAACAAGAGAGATGCTCTCAGCCCTCAACCTCGAGGCCTGAGCCACATACACACACACCTGTGACTGTAAGCCTGATCCCCACCTGCCTCACTCCCGTGGGAAAGGCTGTGAAGAAGGGCACGGAGCACAGCTACACACAAAGCTATTTTTATTTGGGAGAAGACAAAGGAAGTGTGACTAATAGTTTCTAGGGTGTCCTGTCTCCTTAGCCCTCTCCTTGTTTATTATTATAGTTAATCCCCAACTACACCACGGGTTGTGTGAGGAGCACCAGAGGGCTGGCTCCCTGCTCCATGCAGACCTGGGCAGAGAGGAAGGGTGGATCAGAGGATGGTACTGTCACTGAGCTGGGAGAAACCTGTGAACAAAGGTAGCCCATGGCCCTAAAGGTGACCAAGGCTGTCTGTGTAGATCCAGGCAGTCTCACAAGTGACTGTCAAAGCATAAGAGCCATAGCGAAGTCAGTAGAAGTTTTCTGCCACATCAGAGAAAACATGCTCTGACGTCAGAGTCTTTCACCGTGATGTTAGAGGGGTTCATCATGTCAGACTGAGTTGCCTGCGGTGTCAGAGGGAGTTTATGGCAGGAGCAGAGGGAATTCACGATGATGTTGGGTTGAGTTTACTGTGATGACAAGCTATGACATCAGAGGGGGTCAGTATGACACCAGAGAAAGTGGGGTCAAGAGGGTTTGTTGTGACATCAGAGAGGTGCATTATAGCAGCAAGTTCAGTTTGCTGTGCTGTCAGTGAAGTTTGCTGTGTGGTCAGAGGGCATTTACTGTGGTATCAGACGGTGTTTGCTGTGGCATCAGGCAAACAAGTCCTGTTAGGTCAGGTCCCTTCCTCAGAAAACCACACCATACCCCTTGCTGCACAGTACCTACAACCTGGGTCCAATGAGGAGAGTGAGGAGTTGGGGCTGCAGTCCTGGGAGGGAGATGGGGCACATCATCCCCAGTGGGGAATGACATAAAACTAAGGGAAGTCTGCTCTGCTAGCCACAAGCTGGCAAAGCTCAGCCCAGTCAGCAGCAGCCACACCTGCCCAGGAAGTCTTCTCTTCTGCAGTTCTGAGCAACAAACCCTGTCAGTCAACAGCTGTGGAATCTGAATCCTCCCATCAGCACTTGTGTCACGTCTGCTTTCAAAAACACATCATGCAGCCCTGGTTTTTCTTGGGTCCCAACATACCCAGAATCATCCGGAAAAATGTGAGTCTTTTTGATGTAACAGTGATTACAGTAAAAGATTCATCGCCAAGAATGACCAAAGGAGAGGGTTTCAAGTGAGGGGGTCCTGGGCATTTTGAGGATGGGAGTGCATCTTATTCTGTCATTTTGAAAATTTAAGCACTGGCCATATTTTTTATTGTCCTCATTGATCCACAGAGCCATTTCTGTCACAGAGAAACATGGTCAAGTGTCCACATTCACAACCCTCCCTAGAGCTGGCACTGGGTCACTTCCGGCTCTTCCCCTAAATAAAAATAGCTATGCAAAGGACATGTTTTGAATCTGTTCAGGAGATAAAGGCAACCGGCTGATGACAGGAAGGAGGACATCCAGAGTGGCTTCAGAAAGCGGCGCAACTGTGGGAGAAGCGGGCTTGAGGTGAGGGGGCCGGGAGGAGCAGTGGTATCTTGAAGGGATGGCAATGACTCTTTGCTACTATAAATTTCTTAGAGCAGGCTGCGTGACACTGCCCCCCACCATGCCTAAGCAGGCTTGGGGGTGCAGTCGGTGTGTGGTGCTTTCTGCCTGTCTGTCCACCCATCCGTGTGGTACCTGCATTGCCTTCAAACTCACACACATCAGGCAAGGTATGTACCCTTTCAAACACGCTGTCTGCCCCTTCCCTCCTCGTTGGACAGGAACCCTGACATGTAATGCTCACAGAAGATGTCTTCCTTGTGATAATTGTTATCTAAATATTACACACCAGACACTTGTGCTAGTAAAGAGGCTGAGATTACTTGTGAACTATTAGCCATATTTTACTTAATCTCTTTGGACCTAATTCATAAAAATTAATCATGGTTTATGAGAATGATCTCTATCCCTTAATAGAATACTTCTGTGATTCATTAAATTCTTTAATCCTGTTACCTCTGATCAAGTATATTTAAATCCAGTCTTTCAGGGAAAGCAAAAATCCCAATGCTCAGGAAGCAGAGAAACTGGTTTACCACTGTGATCCACATCTCTAAAACTTATAAGGAGATATATAGAATATGGAAGAAATAAACTTTTAGAAACTGCAAATTGTAGCAACTTCTCTCAAAGCCTGGGAACCTCTCAGACATTGGCAGGGATTTCTAGGCTCCGGGGCCCTTCCCAAGTATCCCTAGAACCACTCTCTGCTGACTTCTCAGGATCCCTGAGACATTGTACAGAGGTCGCAGGAACATTTGGCCGCAGAGGAGAGTCTGATGCTGGTGGGCCTCTCTAGAGGGCATCGTTCAGATCACAGTGCCACATCACCGCTCCCCACAAGTGTGACGCAGTGACCATCTGTGCCCTGGCTCATGTCTGTCCCTGCACCGGCGTCCTGGTAGCAATGAGGACATCCGTGGTGCTGTCTGTTTGGTTCCTTTGACCACTGACCTGAACAGCTTCACCTGATGAAGAGACTTTTAGCCAGGACTTCTGCTTAAAGCTGTACGTTTTACTTAGCAACTATTTAGCCAGGACTTCTGCTTAAAGCTGTACGTTTTACTTAGCAACTATTTCCAGTGAGTACCACGCAAGCCAGGACGCACCACTGACATGTACACGTGCTGTCCCTGAGGAATCAGGATGGATTATTGCCCAGTGCCTGGCAGCGAAGGCTCAAGGCTCCCAGCCCTGTGAGCAGAGCTGCCCTCAAAGGTGTCTCCCTGGGCCCTTAGCTACCCACCAAGATGGCCACACTCTGAGCATGTCACATAGTATTGGAGCCTTCACTGGAGAAATGACTGGCATGAGATGGCCCTAGGGAGCCCTTCTGGGTGAATCCTCTCTGCCTCTGGCCTTGCAGAGCAGAATCCAAGGTGCAGTGGAAGCAAAGGGAAGCTGCAGCCCCGGGCCGTGACAAGCGAGGAGCGACAGTGCCAGACCACCCGTCCTCAGCCCGGAACTTCCCTGCCTCAGCCTTACAAGAAGGCACTCATCCACCCAGTTAAAGGTGATGGCTCTGCTTCAGGAACATGCCTGCCTCAGAAGGGCAGAGGGCTGTAAGTGGAGGGCATCATCCCCTCCTGCTGAGGGGTTTCTCAGCTTTTGTAGCAGCATACCGGGCCACGAGTGCTGTGTCTCCTCAGGAGGACAGGCAGGCTAAGACACTGGCCAGAGGTTCTGTCACAGATTCATTTATAAAACCCTCAGGTCTGTGTGCTGGACACCAACACAGTGGACAGAAGGAGCCCTGGGAACAGCCATGCCTGGAACTGATCCAATCGGCTGATGCTCTGACCTCTAAACCAGGACAACCAAAGAGACCAGAGTAGGTGCCCATCAAATGTGGAGCCACAGCCACTCGGGGTTTACCCTTGGGGTCCAAGGTTGGGTTACTCTTCAGAAATGAGTCAGTGGAAGCCACCAAATTTACAGTCTACGGAACCACTACAGAGGCACATCAACTGAAGGAGGAAAGGTTCTTCATAAAGCTTCACGTTTATTTACAGTAGATGGGAAAAAAATCGCCTTTTAGTGAGCAGAAAAAGTAGAAGGGAGTAGCTGATGTTATGGTTTCTGTCTAGGTGTACCCCCCAAAGCCTCTTGCAGCTTCTGGAATTTGTAATATTTTTTTTTTCTGGTTTCAGAACCTTTGCTTGTTTATTCACTCATTTTTATGGCTGGCTCAGCCCGCCCTGGGGACAGGGCTGGCTCAGCATGTGGTGCCAGGGATCGAACCATCGAAGCGTGGTCCCTAAAGCTGCCCAAGCTTTCCCAAGCAGGCACTTTAGACCACTGAGCCATCCCGCCGGGCCCCATGGAATTTGTAATTGATTACTGTGGAAATGAGAGCTGCACCTCCCCTGGGCAGCTGATTTGCATTTCAATATAAGGTGGGAGAGCCAGGCGTGGTGGCGCATGCCTGTAATCCCAGCACTTGGGAGGCTGAGGCAGGAGGATTGGTTCGAGACCAGCCTGGGCTACAAAAAAGTGAACTCAAGGCCAGCCTCAACTGCATAGCGAAACCCTGTCTCAAAAAGACAAAAAAAAAAAAAAAAAAAAAAAAAAAAAAAAAAAAAAAAAAAAAAAAAAAAAAAAAAAAAAAAAAAAAAAAAAAAAAAAAAAAAAAAAAAAAAAAAAAAAAAAAAAAAAAAAAAAAAAAAAAAAAAAAAAATATATATATATATATATATATATATATATATATATATATATATATATACATACATATATAAGGTGGGAAGAGAAGTTAGCTGCTTGAGCTGCTGAGAACTCTCTCCCAGGGCTTCTGCTCTTAGCCACCGCCATGAACTGCTGCTCTCTGCCATGTGCCACCCTGCCTAGGAGCCAGCTGAATATGGACTGAAACCTCTAGTAACTGTGAGCTAAATAAACCTTTTCTTCCCTCATTTTGAGTGTCAGGTATTTGTCCCAACAAGGAGAAAAGAGTAACTAAGACATGTGACAAACAACATTTGCAAGCAGTGGAAACAAAACCACAGAACTTCAACTAAGATGGTATTTAATACAAGGCACAGAGATTGAAAAGACAAAAATAAAATCCCCAGCACTGAGAGAGAACAGGTGCCCTACAAAAACTTCCAAAGAATTGAAAAATAAATGAATCCAAACCTAAGAAGTGAGTTATTCAAGACTGACGAATACTATGTAAACATTCAACATAACTGCTGAGAAACAGATACTAGCAATTGTATAGTTACTAGCAATAAACAATTGAAAATCAACATTTCAAAACACAATATGCCATTTATAAAGATCCAGTTTCTTATAAAGTGAGGCATGCATTTAACATAGGCCCCAGCAACCCCACTTGTGATGGACTAACTAATGGGCACTTTGACTGACACCCAGATGAACTGAACCAGCGTGGTGATGGGTGCGGAGACACCCTCCCCCCGCCCCCAGGATCAGAGAGCTGCAGGGGAAGATGGTGCGCTGTGGATTCTCCTGGAAAAGCTTGTCACGCTGGCTTCCCTGATACAAACTCAGCTGCTCTCACTGTCAGAAGAGTTGGGGTCCTCACAGCCACCCCGAATAGCTGCGGTTCCCTTTGGGGGAGCACTGGTCCTTACCGTGAGTGTGGCCTCCTGGCTCCAGTGCAGACTCAGCAACCTGCTGTTACTGACTCCATCCACTGGCTCAGACTGTCTAGCTCTCACCACGGGCCTTCCCAGTGCAGCTGCTTGATACAGACTTTCATGAGAAATTGCTGTGGGCCCTAGGTCTTCAGCTAGACCCTCACTGGGCACTGCTATGGGATCCAGGCCCTCAGCTGGAGTCTTTGGGTCTCTAGTGTATGGACAGATCTCTTGCACTCTCTGTATTTGACAAATCCTGTAATTTATGCATCCTGCCCTGAACCTATTCCCTTGTGGTCCCTGACTATATCACCCCTGGATATTTACCCTAGAAACACAGAGGCAAATATGTACAGTTCAGTTCCTAATCACGAGGCACTGGAACCAACAGGTGTCTTAGTGCAAAGGCTGAGATTGGACGATAGAAAGTGTCTTAGTTACTCTTCTTTTGTTGCTGGGACAAATACCCGACATTTATTTATTTATTTATTTATTTTTTCTTGTTTCAGAACCTTTGTTTGTTTATTCACTCATTTTTATGGCTGGCTCAGCCCAGCCCGAGGGCAGGCTGGCGCAGCATGTGGTGCCAGGGATTGAACCGCGGTCCCTGAAGCCGCCCAAGCTTTCCTAAGCAGGCGCTTTAGACCACTGAGCCATTCCGCTGGGCCCAATACTCGACATTCAAAATGAGGGAAGGAGAGGTTTATTTAGCTCACAGCTACTGGAGGTTTCAGTCCATATTCAGCTGGTTTCAAGGCAGAGTGGCAGAGTGGCACAGGGCAGAAGGAAACTTTCCATGGCAGCAGGCACAGAGCGAGAGCTCTGGGAGAGCTAGCAGCAGCTCAAGCAGCTAACTTCTCTTCCCACCTTACCTTGAAATGTGAATCACTTGCCCCAGGGGAGGTGTAACACCCACACCCACAATAGTCAATTACAAATCCCAGAAGCTGTTCTATGACTGCATGAGGCTTTGAGGGGACACCTATGCACAAACCATGACAGAAAGTAAGACTCTGTAGGTACTGCCATGTGGATGATGCTGAATAAAGGGGCTTCACCCCTATCACTCCCTGGGTGGCTTTCTGAGAAGGACGGACACTCTGCAGTAGTCCTGCACGGAAGATGGGCAGCTGTCAGAGGGGAAGCTGGGTGTGACGCTAAGTCAGTACAGAGATTTTGGCGGATGCTAGTATCCTGTGGCCTGATGCTGGTGACAGGGACATACTGGCATACAGGGACAAAATTCATAGACAAGATGAAAAAAGAAAAGAGAAGGAATATTTACTACATATTTATTTTTTAAAAGTCAGCCTCACGTGTACATTTAGAGGGCCCACGGCCCACACTGAGAGAAGTCAGCAATACAAAGCGCCCCTGTGACTCAAAGATTTTAAAAGTGCTTTCCATTTCAGAGGCCTCTCTCCCTTCTCCCACTACCTCCTTGCATCCCACAGAAATCGTGGCATTAGATCAGTGACTCCAGCATCATTCAGGAGAGATTAATGTATTTGCTTTAATAATATTTTAAATTTTTTATTTATTTTTTCTTGTTTCAGAGCCTTTGTTTGTTTATTCACTCATTTTTATGGCCGGCTCAGCCCACCCTGAGGGCAGGACTGGTGCAGCATGTGGTGCCGGGGATTGAACCGCGGTCCCTGAAGCCGCCCAAACTTTCCCAAGCAGGCGCTTTAGACCACTGAGCCATCCCGCCGGGCCCCTTTGCTTTAATAATATTTTAAATAATTGATTTGTTTGACTTAGCTCTGTGCACGGCTCCCCAGGAAGGTGCGACACGTCAAGCTATCAGCAGTCACTCCTGCAACTTATTGGGACGGATTTAAATGACTGTTCTTACTAGTTAGCAAAATAATTAGGAGTTTCCTTAAAGAAATGTAAGAAGCAATGGCAAGCAATGGTAGGAAGAGCACACCACGGGGCCTTCAGTGATGGTAAGCCTAGGGGTGGAACAGCCAGGGTGAAAAGGAGGAGCAGGCCTTGTGGTGCGAGCCCAGGGGGAGTCCTTGGCACCCCGGGCCACATGGAGTTGGACTGATTGCCTCTGGGCGGGGCTGGACACCACCAGCATCACCAGTCACGGGCTAACCTGTGATTAAACATGAAACAGCAGCGGAGCCCACATGCACTGGCTGGAGTCTGCGGCTTTGCCTCTGTTGGAACAGTCCAGCAATGGATCAGCAGGGGATCGACCGACCAGCAAGTCAGACAGCATTGGAGCCCGCTTCAAAGGGTGGGAGGAAAGACAAAAGACGGGACACAGCGCAGTGCCCCCTGGGCTCACCTCACGCAGCTGTTTGCAGATCATTGAGAGAAGAGGGGAAGGCTGACCTGGAAGTGCAGCGGTGCCCATGACACGCGCGATACCCTGTGGAGGATGCAGACCTGCCATAGCAGTGGTCTTCGCTGCCTTCTCTTTTTCCAGGGTTTTTCTGCTTGGAGAATATTCTTGATGTAAAAATTTAACAGATTGAAAATCTTCCTTAATCCTTACCTGCCTCTCACCTTCCAGGTAGACAGTACAAAAACTCTGGTGCATTTTCTCCAAAAGTGTTTAATACTTGTAATACGTAGATGTGTCCCCTCAAAACCTCTAAAATCTTCACTGCTATAAGGCTCACTTTAAAATGCATCATAACCCCTTGTCATGTAAGTACTTGGGGTTTACATCTCACATAAATGACCATATATTATACCAACATATTTTATCATAATGACAGAATATTAAATATTGGTTTTGAGTCTATCATTTTACCATTTTGACTGACTGCCATCACTTGGAGAATCTCTTTCCTTAAATTTTATTAATTTTAATGAAAAAGAAATAGCAATGAAACACTTTGAACTAAGAGACAGTATCTGTGTATATAGTCCAATAACCCATAATAGTAGTGGGTTATCAGCAGAACAGACAATGTTGGAAGCTGTTGACTTGAGTCTTTTACAGCTCAGCATATTTCTATGTCTTTACTTTTTATACCTCCAGGTTAGACTTTTCTGCTGGATGGTTAAGGCCAAGATAAAGCAAGACCTATATAACAAAGAATATACATTTTGTATCTGACAAGGTCAGTCAAATCCCCTCAGGATTTACCCTGAAATCATGTACAGAAGTTTGTAGATCTTTTGCCATTGTCAGCCATCTGGATGAGTCACAACCATTGCTTCACCAATATGCTGACTGTGAAAGCCTGAGAGAATGTTTTCTCTCTAGGTGACTCTCCTTAGGCACACTATACATCATTGATCCCTTTTTCTCTATGGCCCTATAATCTCCTTGAACAGAAATTTTGGGATATCACTGAGCTACAGGATGGTACAGTGGAGAGCTAGGGCCAAAATATTGGCTATCTTTATAGCCCTTCTTTTTCTCTAATTTTTTGGTCTGCAAACTTAAGTTTCTAACCCTCCAGAAGAGAAGCTTAATGATATTATTACCCTATAACATAGGCACTTGAGCTTAACATCATTATCTGAATATCAAACACCTTAGACATAACATGGAACCAATATTCGCCATCAATCATAGTATTCTAATAAATCCCTATAGAAATGTGAAAAAAAAAAAACAATTACACATTTTTACACAAAAACTTAGAAATCTAACTATATACAAAATTATAGCAGGCCAATCCTATGGCATTTTTTTCTTGTCTCTTTTTCTCTTTTATTACTTTTTTGTTTTTTGAACAAACATTTGCTTGATAGAGAGTACAGCAATAATTGATATGACATTAGAAGCCTTACATATTTGGAAGACCAGAATGATAAGTGTTCCAAGCATGGTTTTGGCATTACCTGTTACTATACTCAGTGTAATAGCTTAGTTCACAGATATCAGCATACAGAGTTAGTCAGGGTGAGAATTCTACCATTAACTGCTAGTTTCAAAATCCTGATGAAAATTCATACACATGTTATTGCTCAGAAGTTTCTCAGGCTCCTGACTACAACTGGAATGGCCACAGCTAGAATAGCTCAGAGGGACTTGGCAGGATGGCTCAGTGGTCTAAAGCGCTTGCTCAGGAAAGCTTAGGCGGCTGCAGGGACCACGGTTCGATCCCCGGCACCACATGCTGCACCAGCCCTGCCCTCAGGGCAGGCTGAGCCAGCCATAAAAGTAAATAAATAAATAGAATAGAATAGCTCAGAATTGGGGACATTTGACATTATCAGTGTTATGTTTTGTGTGTAGTTGTCCTAACAAAGCTTCACATAAGTCATGAGGCAGATGTGGCTGGAGGAGCGGTGGCAGCTCAAGGGGTGGGGCCAGAGGGCAGGGGCGGGGCTCCAGGGGCAGGGGTGGGGCTCCAGGGGCAGGGCCAGAGAGGTGCAAACCAATACACTGGCAAAACAGGCTTCCTTTCACCAGGGTCTCTCTGGGAGTTATGCAGCTGGTCATCCTGTACACAGCCAGCCACACCACCCCAGTCCTCTGCACTATGTAGTGCTGGAGGGTGCCGTCTGGGATTGAGGCTGCCTCGGGCAAAGAGGAGATGTTTGGAGAAATCAAGGCAGTGATTCTCCTGAGCAAATAAGGCTCCAAGGTCTTGCTCTGTAATTCAGGTTGTTTTTAACTAGGAAACCCAGACTGACCTCAAATTCAAGGCGATCCTCCTGCCTCAGTCTCCTGAGAGTTGGGATTACAGAACCATTCTTGGGATTTCTCTGCTCTCAGAAGAGTCTGCCTTAGAGCCAGCTGAGTATCGACTGAAACCTTCAGTAAGTGTGAGCTAAATAAACCCTTCTTTTATGCTGGGAGTCTGTTATCTGTCCCTGCAACCAGAGAAGAGTAACTGAGGCAGACAGGTAGACAAGTCTCATGCTAATTTGCCTATCGATTGAGTATATGGAGTATGTTTTCCCCAAAGTCCCAACAGAAAATAATCAAATATATAGGTTCATATACAGAGAAATGTATTTTTCTGACCCATAATACACTACTTGTTCAAAAGGTGATCACAAACCATCGTATTTAGGGTTTTTTGTTTGTTTATTTTGTATGTGTGATACCAAGGATGGAACTCAGGACCTTGCACTTTCCAGGTAAGCATTATCCCACTGAGCTATCTCCCTAGTCCCCTTAAATTTTTTAAATTGTTATAGCAAAATTCACTTTGTGGTTAGTGCCATCCCTTTGCACACTTATCTTATTCCTACTACTTTCTTTTTTTTTTTTTGTCTTTTTGAGACAGGGTCTCCCTATGCAGTTCAGGCTGGCCTTGAGCTCACTTTTGTAGCCCAGGCTGGTCTCGAACTCGCACTGATCCTCCTGCCTCAGCCTCCCGAGTGCTGGGATTACAGGCGTGCGCCACCACGCCCGGCATTCCTACTACTTTCTAAAGCAGTTCTGAAAGTTCTCTTTCAGGTCTTTTCTTGGTGGCCTCCATAACCTAGATTGAGTCAAAATATTTACAGCAATTTCTGTCAAAAACAGGACAGTGTGTCCTCATACACCTTATTCATCAGACCTGACAGATGTGACTTCTGTCTCTTTTCCCAAATTCAAAGTGACCATGGAAGCAAAGTGTTTGAAATCAGTTTAGAGCAACAAGGTAGTGGCGGCAGCACAACTAGAGACCCCAGGAAAGGCGTTTGGAGCTGCTTCGGAAAGCAGAAAGAATGGTAGGAGGAGCATGATCAAGTTCACATGTGGTGCCGGGGATCGAACCGCGGTCCCTGAAGCCACCCAAGTTTTCCCAAGCAGGTGCTTTAGACCATTGAGCCATCCTGCTGGGCCCTTGTAAATGCTTACCATGAGCTGGGGAGACAGCTTGGCCATCTAAGTGCTTGCCTGGCAAGCACAAGGACCCAGGTTCAGTTGCTGGAACTTCATGCCATGCTGGCCACCGAAACCAGGCATGATGGTATGCATGCTGTAATCCCAGTGCCAGGGAGGCTGAGATAGGAGGATCACTATGAGTTTGAACTGCATAGCTAGATCCTGTACTGAATGACTAGGTAAAAGATTTTTAAAGTTTCTTTCAAATATTCACTGTATTTTTATCACATTCTGTGCTGAAGTGAATTCCATGACATTTCTTACATTGTACATGGCATCTTTGTACTTGTCATACTGTGTGCCTGCCCAGGCCCTTGTCCACTTTCAGTTGTACTGTGTCACCCCACCTTGTGACGCGACCTTGTAGTCATAAACAATGGCTGCTGCCCTCCTGCTTCAGTGTTGCTCCCCTCTGTCACTGGCTTAGGCGTGTTTGTCATCCAGTCTTTGCATGAGTCTGACTGGTCCCGCTGCCTTCATGAGCTGGTGTCATGATAGGAACACGGTGCCTCTCATTGCACCAAGGATGCCCAGCTCCATGGCTGGTGCCATGTTAGAGCTCACCTGGAAGCTCCAGGAGGTCCTAATATGGGGCCGCTGTCGAAGCCAGGTCCTTAGCATTGCTTCCTCTGGAGCAGAGTGTCGGTTCCAGTGGCATTCACATCACAAGCCTTCCTGCCCTGCAGGGAGGCCTAGACTGCACCCAAGCTGAGCAAAGTCCTCCAGAGCCAATAACAACAGATGTTTTGACTGCTGGGAGGCCTTGGACTGCCATGTCCCAGGCCAAATAAACCAAACCCTGCTCCCCGCCGATCCCCAGCAGGACCCCCGCCCCACAGGCAGTTGCTGGCCTGGGTGGCCATAGCCCTCCCCACCCCCCCGACACAACTGCACGGCCTCGGGAGCAGCAGAGCCCAAGTGTGGGGACATGAGTCGGATGCACCATTGTGTATGTGGCACCCATCAGCCCTGTTCTTCTTCACAGTGAGATTTTTTCTGCTTTTTATTCTTGTTTTTGTTTCTCCATTGTTGGTATTGAACCCAAGGACTTAAAACTGAACTACACCCCTGGCTCTTATTTTATTTGCTTTGAATCAAGTTCTCACAGAGTCACTGACATGCCCAGGCTAGGCCCAAGGCTGCCATCCCCCTGCCTCAGCCTCCCAGAGGGGAGGGCCCATAGGCACCTCAGGCCAGTGAGCTTCTATAACGGCACGATGTTTGGAGGGCCATCGCTCTTCACAATGTGGCTGAACAGGGAGGTAGAGCTTCTGCAGACAGGAATGGATGAGAACAGCACCAGGAAGGAATGAAGATACATCAGGTACATGCCCGTGACCCACCTGCATGGGCTTCCATGGCATCCTGACCACCACCCAACTTCCTGAGGGCAAACTGAGGCTCCTGTCCTCCCATGTAGCTGAGGACTTGCACCTTGGAGTCCTGCAGGGAAAGAACTCAGGGGACCCAGATCAGAAGCAGGATTTCTCTTCTCTCTTCTGAGCTGGAGCTGGTGGGATGTCTCTCCCAACTGGCAGAAGCAACTGAGAGGCCCAGGGGTACAGGAGCAGAATCCCTCGTGCAGAAGGTGGGTCCTGCATGGGTGGACATCATGCTGTCCTAGCTCCCCTTGCCCCTCCAGGGGAGTCACAGTGAGATTCAGGGAAGACAATTTCAGATGCTTGTCCGCCACATGAGAATACTCTATAATAATATCGTTCAAGTCCCAGACCGGCAAGAGGAGAGGCTTATTTTTCTTAGAAAAGATTAACAGCAAGATGTCAGCCCGTGGTGGCCAAAGGGAACATTCTACAGGATTACACAGGTGCTTGTACACACAGAGGAAGCCAGGGGACTTCACCGTGTTTATTTGCAAAGAGCTCTGTGAGCCAAGACAGTCAAGTTGTTTGAGGTGATATTAAGAAGTCATTTATTTAAAGGAGAGAAACCAATGCAAATGAGTACTGCTATTATTCTGATCCTTAGGATGAAAAATTAGCAATCAACAAAGCAGGAATATGAATAAAAGAACAGACTGTAGACCTAATTAGTTTGAACACATGCAATTTGTAGCTTAAAACTAAAACTATTAGTGAATTTAATGGTGGATCTACCTACTGATACATTATTATGGATACCAAGCATGTTGCATTAGTTGCATTAGTTCTGATAATTTCAGGTTAGAAACTTTTATTAATGGGATTAACTTTACCTTGTTCTTTTTTGTTTTTTACATAGAGTTTCACTGTGCCGTTCAGGGAACTCAAGGCAATCCTCCTGCCTCAACCTCCCTATTACAGGATGTGCCACCATACCCAGATAGTTTATGTTTTAAGAATCTCTACTTAGAACCTACATGTTAAAGTTTAGAACAATTGATGGAAAATACCTATTTCATGTTATGTCTAAGGCATTTGATATTCAGAAAGATAATAACGTTAAGCTCAAGTGCCTAAGTTATAGGGAACAGTATCACTAGGCTTCTCCTTCTGGATGGTTAACAACTCAACTTGGCAGTCCAAATAATTAGAGAAAAAAAAGGGATACAAGTATAGCCAATATGTTGGCTCTAGTCCTTCAAGATCTATAACTTGATCTTAACCATACAGCAGAAAAGTCTAACCGTAAGGTATAAAAAGGAAAGCCATATTATTATGCTGAGTTGTAAAAGGCTCAAGTCAACAGCCCCAGATAATGCCAGATGGGGGCTGATAATCCACTACTGTTATGGGCTATTGGACTAAATATACAGCTACTTTCTCTTTGCGCAATAAAAAGAAAGACCCATACTAATGAGGTTTAGACAAGAAATCCTGTCTGCATCTTGTACTCTGAACAACTATAATGAAGCATTATGCAATGTATTAACTACGTAAAAAAAAAAAAAAAAAAAAAAAAAAAAAATAGACATTGTGAGGAGTCCCCTCAAAACACTCCCCCGAATTCAAACACCACACCACATAGTTCCTGCCGCCTTCCACAGCGGTTCTTGAGTCCTCCTTCCTGGGTGTCTCCAGGCATGTGGTCCGAAATATGTGAGTATTGCTGCCCATCGTGCTGGGAAGGAAATGCAGCCCCTGAAACTGGCACCAGGTCCTCACTGCATAGTTGCCAGACCGGTCCTGTGACTGCCGGCTCTGCGCGACTGGATTCAGCACATGAAGACAGGCAGGACTACAACTAAGGACACACAAGAGGGAGGACTTGGAACCGCTTCAGGAAGAGGCAAGAGCAGGACAAATGTGCTGCAATCAAGGGGCATTATCGTAACTGCAACTCATGCACTGCGGCACGCTTTCTGAAATTTGACCACTCACCAGAGTCGCCCACATGTCCTAAGTAAAGGGCCAGCTACGAGCAAAACCGCACTCTTGGTTTTTGTTGTTGTTGTTGTTTTGTTTTGTTTTGTTTTTTGTGGGACCAGTGTTTGAACTCACAACCTTGCACTTGCCAGGCAGGCACCTGTGCCACAGATCTATATCACCAGCCCCTATGTTAATTAATTAAATATTAACAAATATTAAGAAAGCAGGCAAATTTCACTCAAAATATATTTCTTGTCTATTTCTACATATCATGCATAAATACTGCCTAATAAATACCAACAAATAGTATGGACTTTTGCCTCTAAATAATTTAATTTATTTTTTTTTTCTAAATAATTTATGAGTATAATTATTGAAGGATCCATAATTAATATTCAGGCAAAGATGATAACCATAAATATATTAGTTCTTCTTGATGTAAGAAATTATTTCTCACTGGGATCAGAACTGTTCCACCGTAGGGCCTATTAAAGATCTTAGAAAGGTATGTTGAAGGCGTGAAAATTATTTTGCAGCACTGCCCCAGCTAAATCAATGCTTGAAAGGAAGGAAAACCCCGAACAGCGCCAGGGTCACACACCAGCGAGGCTGGGCTCCTTGGGCGCCATTCCGCCAAGGGCAGCGTGTGAATCTGGATTGCAGCGGGAGGAGCTGTTCCTCACCCTCCTGATTCAGCCTCCCTGTGGAGCCCTTGGTTCTTTGCCGCGCAGTGCACCTCTGTTGCTTCCTCTTCGCGGAGTCAGTGAGGAGCCCAAGTCTTGGCACACCTGAGAAGCCCGGATGACAGCAGCCAGCATCCCCTCCCAGGGCCCTGCACAGCCAAGGTGTTGCAGTCACTGCCCGCCCCGAGCCCTAGGGCCAAGCAGGGCTGCTGGGCAACCAACTCCGCTGAGAGCCTTGAACACCCCCGCCCCCGCGCGTCTGACCTCCCTGCAGGTTGGAGCTGGCCTCGCTGCTGCTTCCCCTGGGCCCGACCCACTCCAAGGCCGCAGCCCACTGCCCCGGGAGCCCTGGGTGGCTCTCCCTGTTCTCACCGCCCACCTTGCCAGGTGTCTGTCGTCTTGCCCTCTCTGCACAGCCACGGGGCCAAGGCCGTGGGCGCTGGCTCAAGGCGCACCCCAGAAAGATGGTCCTGCCTTCTCTCCTTCTGCTCCCCCAGACCCAATCTGACACAGGACAACTCTCCCCTCTCAGTTTCTCCAATCTGCTTTCTGTCTGAAATTAATCTGCGCATTTCAGTGTGTCTTTTAAAATGTTTATTTATTTACTCACTGACTGACTGATTGATTGATTGATTGATTCTTTTGAAAACAAAGTCTTACTATGTAGTTCAGGCAAGCTTTGAAAAAATCAATAAAAAGTGACAGAGCAGCAAAACGAGATTATAAATCTATAAAGATTATATTACTTGCATATTGATATCTTCAAAGTAATTACTCAGATTATAAGATATAGATCAAGTAATATAAGCACAAAGCATTCCTTTTAAAAGGAACTAGTAGAGATTAGTAGCATAATCATCTTAGTTATCTTGTGTGTGTGTGTGTGTATATTATATATATGTTTTTCTTTTCCCCTTCGTCTTTCCTCCTTTCCCCCATCCGGTTGCTCTTTCCTTCTGAACACCTTCTTTCCCATTCATGACACCTATTGTTCCTTTTGGACCTCATTTTCTCTTTCTGCTTCTTACACTAGGAAGAGAACACAGCATTTACACATGTAAATCTTTGTCAGTTACAACTGTGACCTCTGCTTGCACCCATTTACCTACAAAATCTTCGAGTCTATCCTTGCTTGTAGCTGAGTAATACTCCATTCTATAAAAATAACATATCTTTTTTGATTCATTCCTCAGTTTGTGGGTCCATCCATATTTTTCATTTCTCTATGATAGTCATGCAGCGATTCGTAATGGTGCACACAGAAAATGTTACATGAAGGTCACAAACAGCAGCCAAAAAGAAAAACTGTCAATAGGGGGAGGGATCGTGTCCTCCACTCTCTGTACAGTAAAGGAAAAAGCAAGCCAATGATTGCCAGAGGGACAAATGTAATGTACAAAGCTGCATCACCATCAAAACCTAAAAATTTTGAACCAAAATTCAGAATGCCTCACTCATAAGTCATCACATAGTCCTGCTTCTATTCCCCAAAAGCCAAGTAGGGCGACAAATGCGCCCCACCCCGCACCAGCATGACACCAGTAGCAGCTGCACCTGTGACCCTTGCACACCTGTGTGCTTTTCCTGGACAAGTAAGGACAGTCATCTTCTGAGACACTGCCCTTGAATGGCAAAGTTATTTACTAACTGTTATACACAGAAGTTCTTATTACATGATAGATTTGCGTAATTGTTCCATTTTAATATGATCGCTTCATTGCTTTGAACTTTTTAGGGCATTTTTATTGACGGATACCTCAGGCTGCACGCTCAGTAACCACGAGGTAGGCGAGGTGCCCGCCTTTCCTTGGAAAGCAAAGCAGAGCGTTCTCGTGATTTCCTTCCCTCGCTGGGCAAACCAGTGAGCCAACCACAGAAATCTGGTTCCACGACTGATGTCTCGAACCAAGCCAAACCGCTTTCTGCAAGCGAGATTCAGTCTTGGCCTCAGAATAAATTTTAACATTAGAACTAAGTTAAAAGTGTGTTACTTGGCATGAGCCGGGAGCACGGTGAGTTCGAGCTCCTGGCCAGAATCCTGTGGCACGCCAAGAGAGTGTGAAAGTCTATCTCTCCCATGACTATTCTCGGTCACCGTGAACCAGGAAAGAGATCTGCTCGAGCACATTCCTTGCGACAAGTGCAAATAAATTTACTCCACTCACTGCCCACAGTCTGGGCCTATCCAAGCGACACCACCACCGTATAAATCAAAGAAGCCAAGCTGCTAGCAAACCTCTGCATTCGGGAGCGTAAGGCGTTCCAATACTACTGATTTTAATATCTGATCAAACACTAGAAGCGGTGCGGGGAGGGAATCTACTGAAAAAGGACCATCTGTTACTTATTTAAGCCATCCTTAGACAAGAATATATTACTTTTCAGGGGGAAAAAAATATTGTTCTTTCCAGAGGAATAGGAATGTGGTATAAACAATGAGATGAGATAAAGCTGTTTATATCAAAGAGTGAATCACATTATAACAATGAAAAATAGTACACATTTCCTGTTATTGCTGCTATAAGTAAAACAGTATTTGAAAGACAAACTACCATGCTACTACTCCTAAGAATCTGAGGCTTTTCTATAACTAATGGCATCTTGGTAGACAGGAGGCTACCCAGCACAGGCAGTTGCCAGCTACACAACTTGTGGGGAGAGAAACGACAGTCACTCCTGCAAGGAAGAGGGTATTTCTTCTCCTAAAACTTAAAGACTCTAGGAAAGGCTTCAGTTAAGACAAACAAAAACCAGCCGGGCGTGGTGGCTCACGCCTGTAATCCCAGCACTCGGGAGGCTGAGGCAGGAGGATTGGTGCGAGTTCGAGACCAGCCTGGGCTACAACAGTGAGCTCAAGGCCAGCCTCAACTGCATAGCGAGACCCTGTCTCAAAAAAAAAAAGACAAACAAAAACCACGGATCAGGCAAAACAGTGCGAGTGGTGCCCACAGGGGTGACCAAAATGCATCTTAAAGTTTTATTCCGTTAAAGGGCACGTCCCCCTAAATCCCCTCGAGACACTCCCTCTGCCCCTTAACATGTGTCTCGTCCTCCTTGCCACTTTCTCAAGCAGTAGTGAAAGCTGTCTTTGGTATCCTTAACAGGTTTGATCAAAAATATAGTGAATGTCACTTCTGGGTGCATTTCTTACCAGGCAAGCTGGTAAGAAAGCGACCCTGTTCTCACCCACCTCACTCACTAAACTTGTCATACTGTTGTGGAGGACCACCTAACTAGCTCTCCTTCAAGGAAGAGCAACTGTCTCTATTTTGACTCAGTCTGGCCCTATTTCCTTGTATTGATGTGTAAGAGCTGGCTAGGACTTTTGTTTATCCTTTCATTTGGCCTTAAGCAATGTATATTGGTCTAGCTGAGGTGTTGGTGATAGTTTTTGAAGGTGTTCTGTATGCAGTCTCCCTGGTAACCTATACCTGCTGCTCCTTAATGTGAGCCGGGACGTGATAGGTCAAAGAGTCGATGCTCTGTGCTGCCAGCTTGGAAGGAGCCTCAAGACAGAGGCTATGACTTCCTGGGCCTTGAAAGATTACATCAAAGCTGAAGCACCAGACTACCCAAAACATTAGCTACTATGTAAATAGCCTTATGCAGATTACTCTCTCTGCATATCCTCTGCAGGTGGCAGATGTAAGTGCAGGACCCCCACCTAGCTCAGCTTATAGTATTCACTACCTCCCACAATTCTCAGTCATTCTTCCTCAAGTCACTCCTCCACTGAATAAAGCTGGGTGAGGCCTTGGATCGCTCTCTTTGTTCCAGAGAACCATCTCTGTGACTGGACTTAGAGCCCCTTGACTCCCCAATAGTTATAAATATGTTTTGGTGTCTTTACTTTCACCATGGGCTGCATGGGAAGTGGTAGATTGGAATTACCTTGGTGAGATTCCAATGACATGACTTGGGATTACAAATACTGGCTTCTCACATCAAAATGAGGACCTAAAAGGGAATCCTACAACTGTGACCTCTGCTCTTCTGCAAAGTCAAAAGAATCAGGAAAGGGCATGTTATGGACACATTCAGTTCATGGAGGCACCGTAGACCTGAGGCTGAAGACGCCCAGGAAAGGGCTCCTCCAGAACTCCTTCAGAAAGTGGAGAGAAAGATGTGATCCAAGGGAGGAACCGACGACAGCACCTGGCCCTGCAAGGACGTTTCTCGCATGAGCACACGCTGGGCTCAGGTCACCCCTCCTGTCCTCCCAGTGGGAGGAACACAGCAACCCTCTGGCCATAGAACCACAGGTCTCACATAGGAGGCAGGAGAACAGCCCAGACCCCAGTGCCGGCAGGGCCCAGAGAATGCACTTCAGCCTCAGCAGGAAGGGGGCAATGAGGAACAGCCCCTGGCCTGCACCCAGTGCCCATGGGAGGCAACTTCCTATGCATGTCACACTCAGACTCGTGCAGGCCTTAGACAGGACAGCAGCTTTGCACAACCCTCAGAAGGAGCATCTGTCATGTGGTGTAGAGTGAAAGGCCAGCATCTGTCCAGCTGCCCACCTAGGCGGTTCTGCTCCCAGGACATGTTCAGTGGTGTCTGGAGACGTTCTGGGCTCCACAGTGGTGTGATCCCAGTGTGTATGTGTGTGTGTGTGGGGGGGGAGGTGCACGGGGTACCTGGGTGCCTCATGAGCAAGGTGCAAGAGTGTCACAGGCAGCCACCCTGCAGTGACAGGGCAGCCCCTCACAGAGCCTCACAGAGTCCAGAAGGCCAGGACAACCGGCGTGAGACTTGGGATCTGTTTTCAGCTCTTAAAAACCCTGAGTAGGAGCCGTGAGATAGCTCAGCAGTCTAAAGCACCTGCTTAGGCAAGCTCAGGCAAGCTCAGACAAGCTCAGGCAAGCTCAGGGACAGCAGGTTCGATCCCCAGTACCACGGGAGATGTTGTTGACATCGGTAACAACAGCAACAAAAACCCTAAGGAATGTGGCCACACGCACTTGTGCAGCCAGTCATCTTGGAGGCCAGCACACTTAAGCACAGCCATGCAACTGCTTGACAACGCTCTGTGGGAGAAGCTTCGACAAGTGGTAGAGGGGCTGAAGATGTAGCTCCATGAGAGGATGCGGGGCTCAGGGTGCAGTGCCCACCGCAGAGGACAAGAAGCGCTGAGGAGGAGTTGTCTGAGCAGCTCATCCGCTGCCCTCACACTGCACAGAGACACACCTCAAGCAGGACCCAGCCAGCCGCGCCCAGAGGGCGCTTTGGTGAGGCTCCCAGGAGGCCTTCCCAGCCCTTCCTTTGCTCCCGTCTCCTCCGTGCCTGGAGCCTCCCAGGACCCTGGGACTGACTGTGCTGGCGCACCCACACTGATGACAGAGACATCCTTCCTCAGCTGTATAGCAAAGGGGAAGGCCCGGGCTCCCACCCCAGACCCTGACCTGAGGGGACAGCATGTGCTGGAGGACCCTGGATGGGAGGTCTTCACGGGCCCACAGGGAGGTCCCAGCCAGCGCAACTTCTGCTCCCACACTCAGCCCCCAAGGCCCTGCGGCCTCCCTTATCTGAGGTGCCAACAGAAGCAGACAGGCATAAGGAGCTCCCCACACCAAATACTTGCCTCCAGGGTCATTACTCAGGGTGCAGGAGAGGGAAGAGAGAAGCAAGGACAGGAAATGCCACGCTGGCGCTAAGACTTCAGGACGCACAGGACACGCTTTCCCCAGGGACAGGACAGAGTCGCATGGAGCATTTCATAGCCAAGGGCAGAGGCAGAAGACTGTGTCCCCTGAAACCACTGGGAAAATTGAGATATTAAAAATGTAACGACTCGAGAAGGGGCAGAGGAGAGATGTCGCCGTCGACTTTGCTCTGAACAATGATGCCAAGACAGTCTGCTGACTGGGATTACTTCCAACTCGCGTCCCTGGACCACAGGATGCAGGCTCCAAATCTATTTGGGGGGTTGTGCATTGTACCCTGTCTGCTGGGCCCCAGGCTGCAGAGCACACGGCTCCTCCAGGGGACATCACACCAGGAGCCTCATCCCACTCCAAGGCCTCCAAGACCACTCAGAGGGCAGGGCAGGGAGCAGCTGAGGTTCAGGGGCCAGGACGAGGGTGTCGGGCTGAAAAGCCTGTGGGGTCTGAGTTTGCCTTATCAGATGCGCTCTCGCAGGGTTGTGCAGGGCATTACTTCTTGGTGTTTGCCTTAGAGAATGCTGCCAAGAGGCGTGGGGACAGGAAGGCCTGCCTTTGGCCGTCCTCAGCCCTCATCCACCCATTCTCCCTGGCTGCTCAAGCAAGGGCCTCAGAGGTCCCAAGAGAGAGTCACAGAGTTCTTCCTGGCCCAGAGTGCAGCCATGCTGTGAAGGTCCAGGACCCAAGGGAAGCAAGCTGATAGCATCGTGGAGGGGATGAGCACGCAGGCAGACAGGGCCCGAGAGGCTGCTGAGCGTCACCCCTCGGCCCACAGTGAGTGTGTCTCCTGTGACCTTCTCAAGGCTCTTCCTCCCTCCCACCCCTGTCCAGCTCTGCGTCTGTCTTCTTCCTTCTCCTCAGAGACAGTGCAGGTGGGGAAAACCTGACCCTGAGAGAAAAGCTACAGTCCAGACCCACCCGGGCTGGGGCTGGAGCAGTCTCCTTCACCAGGGACTGAGGGTTCTTTTGCCCTAGAACTCACTGGCAGAGACCTTCTCTCCAGTCTGGTGATGGCGATGGGCGGGCTGATGACATAGGACAGAGTGCCCTTGGTGAGATGAATACGCCGAGAACAAAAGCTGCCCGACCCCTCCACACACACCATAGGACACAGCTACAAAGCAGTGCCAGAATGCAGCTGTACTGGGACCCTGATCTGGGGCTTCCAGCCTCCAGGACCACGAGAGACAAATCCCCCGTGCTTACGATTGCCCCGTCTTTGGCATTCCATGTATTTGCCGAGCTGGCTTAAGATGATTACTTACTAACTGTGTTATTCCGGCACATCCCTGACCTCAGCTGTGTGTTGTGATAGGAAGTGAATGAACCAAGGAGTCTGTGATCCGAGCACCTGAGGGATGCTCATTCGATGTTTGTCTCTTTTGCTCTCCCGCTTGGCTTTTCCTCTTCCTCTTTCCCTGTGGAAGAAGAGTGTGGAGGAGGCAAGGACAAGCCGAAATCATGAAGGAAGCGCCGCACTTCTGAGGCAGAATGAAGCTGAAAGGTCCTGGGCTCTGACGAAATTTCATAGGGGACAGATGGGTGGGGAGGGGGAGGAAGAGAGAAGGGGAGAGAAGAGAGAAGGGAGGAGAAGAGAGGAGAGGGAAGGGGAGA
>PVJA010033167.1:0-23535 GCA_004027025.1 Myocastor coypus | reverse complement strand
ATTAATTTTTTATTTTATTTAATTGTTTTTCTTGTTTCAGAACTTTGTTTGTTTGTTTACTTATTTTTATGGCCGGCTCAGCCTGCCCTGAGGGCAGGGCTGGCTCGGCATATGGTGCCGGCGATCGAACCGCGGTCGCTGCAGCCGGCTGCAGGCACTTTAGACCACTGAACCATCCTGCCGGGCCCCTAATCACCCACTTTTAATCCTGGTGGTGCACTACAAATTAATCACACACTCTAGGTATAAAACAATAACAACAAGAAAAAAAAAAAAAAACCTCTACGAGCACATGAGGCTTTGGAGGGACAACTAGACACAAACCATAGCAAACTCCAATGTGACTTCTGTCCTCTAACTTGCTTTTGAACCTGAAAAGTAACTGGACAACACAAGCAGAGTATGCCATGCATTCAGTATAGGCCATGAGTGTATTCCTGACCTTGGTGACAGGAAAGGAGACCTGCTGGAGAAGCCATGGAAAAAGCCTCATGAAGACCAAGGAGTGTGTTTTGGTGCCCCAGGTTGAAAGGTTGGCTTGGTAGAAAGAAGTGCATTCCAGGCCAAGGGAACATCATAGAGAGAGGCCAGAAAAGCAAAGCACAGACACTGTGCAGCAGACAGTGGGTGATCCAAGATGGGGTGAGGGTACGCGATTGCACAGGGAAAATCACAAGAGACAAAGTTGAAAAGGGCCACTGGGGCCAGGTGAGTGTGGGCACGTAGAGTAGATGCAGCCCAGAGTGGAAGACACTGGGAAGGTTGCATGCACATCAGATCTCCTCACTTCCATCAGCTCCTGCGTGACGAACTGTCCTCGAAATCAGTGAATGAAGGCAGCAACGACTATGCCTCATGCTTGTGGAGGTTGGCTGGCTGTTCTGCTGGTCCCGCCTAGAGTCGGGCAGCTCACCGACCGAGTCAGCAAGCTTCTGGGCTGAGCTCTGACGGGACAGCTCAGTGGGCGATGCCAGCCTCTCCACAGGGTCTCCTCAGGCCTTTTTCCAGCACCATAGTCTCAGTTTCGAAGAGCATGAGTGTAGAAGCCGCAAGGCTTCTTGAACTGGTTCAAAGTCTCTCCTTTCCTTATGCTGTCAGTGTCACACTGTGGATGCTATGTGGACCCAGGGAAGTTCAATTCCTTGGGGATCTTATTTATAACAAGCTATTATGCTCATCTTAATCCAGACATTTATTATAGCTAGTCACAAGTATATGCTCACTTCATTATAAAGCTGTTCTAAACATTTCTGTGTTAACTTTAAGAAATATGTATTACCAGTGCAACCACTGTAGAAATCAGTGTGGAGATTCCTCAAAAAGCTAGGATTGGAGGTGCCATTTGATCTAGGTATTCCTCTTCGGGGTATCTTTCCAGAAGAACTAAAAACACTGTACCGCTGCAATATATGTGCACTTGTCACAGCTAAATCTTGGGAACAACCCAAATGCCCATCAACTGAGGAAGGGATAAAAACGATGCAGTTAGGGCCAGCGAGATGGTTCAGCGGTCTAAAGTGCCTGCTCAGGCAAGCTTAGGCAACCACAGGGACAGCAGTTAGATTCCCGGCACCACATGCTGTGCCAGCCCCACCCCCAGGGAAGGCTGAACTGGCCAAAAAAAAAAAAAAAAAAAAAATCAAAACAAAACAAAAAACAATGTACTCAGCCATAAAGAAAGATAAACTCAAAACTTCCACAGATAAATAGATGCAAGTGGAGACCATACTCATAAATGAAATAAAGCAGACTCACATATGTAAACATCATATTGTCTCCCTGGTGTAGCAAGCTGAACGAGTAAATGAGATCTAAAATGTACAATATGTACCATAAAAATGGGAAGAAATTGTTTAAGAGAAAGAGGGAGTGGGATAGGGGAAAGGAGAAAAGAAAAAAGGGAAAAGAAATTGATGAGATTAATCCCAGAATCTCCTAGGAATACCAAAATTTTCACATATGTTATACCACTAATTTATCTCAGTTCATTGAAAAGAAAGGTTTGCGCTAACATTGTTCAACTATTAAATGCCCATATCTTGTACTTAGAGTAACTAATTTAAAGATAGTAATATGTTAACCACTGTTACTCTTTCATTATCTTGTTTTGAAATTTTGTTTTATTTTTTCTCTTTAAAATAAAAATTTTGGAAGCTAGGGAGATAGCTCCATGGTCTGGGTACCTGCCTGGCAAGTGCAAGGACCTGGCTTCAGTCACTGGTACCACATGCCATGCCAGTCTCAGAACCTTGGACGTGCCATGCTGGCCTCTTCCTGTTGACAGAGCTGTCGACAAGATCCACTGACGTGGATTCACTAAGACAGTGGTGTGGTGGGCACATACCTATAATCCCAGCACTGGGGAGACTGGGACAGGAGGATCACTACAAGTCCGAGCTGTGTAGCAAGACTCTACCAAATAAATAAATAAATAAATTCAAAGTTTAAATTAAAAATTTTAAAAGTATATATTAAATTTGATTGTAAATCACTCTCCTTTTCTTCCTCTTGTTATTCTTAGGAATATATAAATATAGTCATTATTCAGAGATGGATTCCAGAATCCCCTAGGAATGCCAAAATTTAAATCTAACTTATGCCCACCCACTTGTATAATTTAAATCATCTCTGGATTACATATAATACATAATGTAAATGCTATGTAAACGGTTATTATACTGTGTTGTTCAGGGAGTAGGAATGGGAGAAACCATACATGCTCAATACAGATACAGTTTTTTAAGAAATAGTTTGCTCTACAGTTGGATCAATTCCATGGATACAAAGGATACAAACTTTGTATTTATATATATAGTTGCATTGTTTTGCATGGCCTGGATTTTAGGATCTGGAACATGGTGCCGAGGGGACTGAAATGTTCTAAGAAGGGACCAATAAGGTGACAAAGGGGAAACAAAGGAGCCAGGCCTGCTGAGTGACAGGACTTCCCCTGCCCTCGTGCTCCTCCTCCTTGCTAGCAAAGGAATCCCACTCTATTGCTGAGGGCACTACTGTGGCCTGGAAGGCTGAGGCCCCTCAGAGGGTGGGCAGATGTGCAGGCTGCCTGGAAGTGCAGAGCAAAGGACACGGCCGACCCACATCCTGACTCTTATCTCCTGTGCTTGGTCTCCAAGTACAACCCCCTTAACCTCACAGCACTGGACTGGTCCCTGCTGAGCAAGAAACAGTGCCTGAGCTATGGCGGGCGCCTCCTCGGGAGCTCCTGCCAGTTCATCCCAGACCTGGCGCTCATGTCCTTCATCCTTTTCTTTGGGACATACTCCATGACCTTGACCCTGAAGAAGTTCAAATTCAGCCGCTATTTTCCTACCAAGGTAAGTGCACCTTGTGGTTCTGAGGGACATAAAGTCAGGCCTGTTAAGTAAGGCAGTAAGGCCTCTGCTGAGTCTCCTTAGAGCATCCATTTCCTAATATAATGCACACCTTGTAGGCTTTGGCCAATGGGAGTTTAAACTAGGGGCTGAGACTTTGGCGTGGCGAAGGACTGGGTCCTGATGTTTGCAGATTTTTATGTTTAACTTGACTGAGTAATAGTAATTTATTATGACTTTTGAATAATTCATTTCCCCAAAGATTAATGATGTTGACCACATTCTCATGCATTTATTGAATACGTGGCCATTTGACTTTTTCTTAGACGTGTTTGTTTAAATCTCTTGCCTATTTTCCTGTGGGTTGTCCTTTTCTTTCTAATCTATGAGAGTTCTCTATACATTGTTACCCTTTTTTAATTATATGTGTTCTCAATATATTTTCTACTCTATGACTAGCTTTTTACTTTTATGATGGAATCTTTCGATAATCAGAAATTCTTAGTGTGACTGTGACTTCATCCAGAAAAATTTTCCTCAAGGAAAATATTGGATAAAGATATCTCCCTATGTTATCCTCAAATGCTTCCCTGGTGTTTTGTTTTGTTTGGGATGGAGTTTCACCATATAGGTCAGGCTGGTCTGGACTCATTATGTAGCCCAGGCTAGCCTGAACTTGTTGCAATCCTGCCTCAACCTCCCAAGTGGCGGGACTGCAGGCACATCGCACCACATCTGGCTAAAACTCTACTACTAAGGTATTAGCAAGAAGGTGTGTTCCCACTGAATTATTAACACATCCTGATCATATAGCGAGAAGATGCACACACACCAGTGGTCCTCACCGAAATGTAAATCTGAACACACTGCACATACCTCTCCTCTGTGCTTCCTTCTGCCCCTCTGTTCCAGCTGAATGACAAGTCCTGACACACTGTCTAGAATAGTGTGACAATGCCAAGATGCATCTTTTCTATCAGTTTACAACAGTATTTAACCTACCTGTATTTTTATCTTGTTTCAGAACGTTTTGTTTGTTTATTCACTCATTTTTATGGCCGGCTCAGCCCATCCCGAGGGCAGGGCTGGCGCAGCATGTGGTGCCTGGGATTGAACCGCGGTCCCTGAAGCCACCCAAGCTTTCCCAAGCAGGCGCTTTAGACCACTGAGCCATCCCGCCGGGCCCCCCTACCTGTATTTTTAAATCTCAGGAAAGCTGTAAGGCTTAGATGCTATGCAGCAGAGTATGAACTTTGCATACAGTATGCCCAAGTCCTTATCAAAACTGCACCCACATGCCTACCATGCAGTCTCAAACTCCTTTAAGGTATGAAGCTACTAGCAAAGAGCCCTCGCTCACGCTAACCCTCCTTTTCCCTCTCACCACTCCAGTGACTAAGTTCAGGATCGCATTTAGCTCCAAGGTGTGGCTTTGCCAGAGGTCACTTCCAGAAGACAGTTCTTCCTAAAAACTAACCCAAGGACATACATGTAGGTATTAATCAGCAAGATGGTGACACATGTCTGTAATCCCAGAACTCTGGGGGATAAGGCAGGAGAATCCCTCACCACAAGTTAGAGGCTACTCTGGGCTTCATAGTGAGTTCAAGGACAGCCTGAAGGACACAGTGAGACCTATCTCAAAAAAACTAAAACCAAATATACATATGTATGGATTATTTTGTTACCTCTGACATGAGTGTTAAAATTCATCATTTTCTTTGAGACAGGGTCTCACTATGCAGTTCAGACAAAATTTATCTTTAAAAAAAATTTTTTTTAAAACGTCATTTATTTATGTTATGGCCAGCTCAGCCTGCCCTGGGGGTGGGGCTGGCGCAGCATGTGGTGCCGGGGATTGAACCGTGGTCCCAGCGGTTGCCTAAACTTGCTTAAGCAGGCGCTTTAGGCCACTGAGTTATCTCGCTGGCCCAAAACTTATCTTTTGATGTGCAGCAATCCTAACTATACTGACATAAAGAACAATGAACTCA
Organism: Myocastor coypus; assembly: GCA_004027025.1. Taxonomy (NCBI): domain Eukaryota; kingdom Metazoa; phylum Chordata; class Mammalia; order Rodentia; family Myocastoridae; genus Myocastor; species Myocastor coypus. Next base: position 18,209 of record PVJA010033167.1, on the reverse strand, counting down.
TTTGGACACTCTGAGCTCATTCCGCAGGTGGAGTACTTCCTCCCCCGCGCTTCCCTTGCGCACCCATGAGCAGTCAGCACGCTCTCCAAGGCAGGGGCTCGGGCTTCCTCTGAGTTCAGCCTTGCCCTCACCACCTCTGGGTGAGCCGGCTCAGTAGACTCTACCGGTTCGGTGTACTCTCGCAGCAATTGGCCCCATGGATCACAGCTCCCAGGCTGACTACTCCACACTAGGCACTTGGAACCCACGGTAGCTCACTTGCTCTTTGTGTTGCGTCTGTGTGTCTGTGTGTCTGTGTGTGTGTGTGTATTTTTAGGGAGGGGTGTACAGGATGTTCAGGTCTCACCACTAGATCTGACTCATAGGATCTGCCTGTTTACAGCCTCGCAAGAGCTGGGATTACAGGCACGCACTACCATGTCCAGTCTCAGTTGCTTTCTCAGCCTACCCCAGGCGGGCATGGCAGGCCTTGGGATCAAACCCCTAGCCCCTGCGCCTGCTTGTAGGGGCTTTAACCTGCTGAGCTATGTGGCCTGACCTCACTTGCTCTTAATATAGGTACCACCATCATTTCTATCTCAAAGAGGAGGAAAATGAGGCTCAGTAAGAGAACACTCCAAGTCGCCCAGTGGCAGTGACCTGTGCAGAGGCCTGGGAACTTCAGTACAGCCTCCCACTGGGCTCTTTGCTGCTGGAGGACTGCGTCAGCCTGGCATGAGTACTTTGCTCCCTGGCCCCTCTCCTTTCTGCAGGTCCGGGCCCTGGTGGCTGACTTTTCCATCATTTTCTCGATCCTGCTATTCTGTGGAATCGATGCCTGCTTTGGCTTGGAAACACCCAAGCTGCATGTGCCCAGCGTTATCAAGGTTTGTGCCCTGCCCCCTCTCAGGATACTCGTCCTGTCTGTGTCTAGCTGTTGCCCTTGGTCCTCTGTGCTCATCACACTTTCTTCTCTCAGCCTAGACCTGTTGGTCTAGGCGGGTCCCAGTTGTGTTCGCACTCCTGCCCTTGTCTGCTGCTTCTGTGGTCTCTAAAGTTGCTGGTGCCTAATATCCAGAAGGGAAGATATCGTACTTTAACAGTACCTCCGGGTGGGGGAAAGGTAGCAACATGGGAGAGTGGCCAGCAGGCAAGCGCTGGAGAATGGGAGAGAAAAGGGACCCTCTTAATTTGCTCTGCTCAGCCCACACGGCCTGACCGAGGCTGGTTTGTGGCCCCCTTTGGGAAGAACCCGTGGTGGGTGTACCTGGCAAGCATCCTGCCCGCTCTGCTGGTGACCATCCTGATCTTCATGGACCAGCAGATCACAGCCGTCATTGTCAATCGGAAGGAGAACAAACTGAAGGTGAGGTGGCGCTAGGAGAAAAATGGAAGGACTTAAGGAGGGAGATGTTCTATCAGCACCCTGTGTGGAAGGCGAGCTCCCACTTGGTGTGTTGGGGGGATGGTGTGACTTGATGTGACTAAGGCGCAGAACTGAGCTTGGGATGGGCCCCTGGCCTCAGCTGTCTTGCTTCTCAACATAACCCTCCACCTGGCACCAAAAACAAGGCCAGGTATTTGGCTCAGAGGCACAACAAGCACCTGCATGGCAAGTGCAAGGTCTTGAGTTCAATTTCTGGTACAAAAAAAAAAAAAAAAAAAAAATTCAAGGTAACCCTCCCCTCCAGCTCTAGTCCTATTAAAAGGGAACTTGGGAGTCTAAGGAGAACTGACAGAGGCAGAGGCCTGGAATTATGCGGCCAGGAGAACTTCTCAGATCGCATGTCCCTAAAACTCTCTGCTTCTGGGTCTGAGAAGACTCAGGCGACCCCTTTTCTGATCCCACTCTAGGCAACATAGAAGGCCTACCCAGTTCAGGCTCTTCTTTCAGAAATCACAGAGGCACCGTGGCCACTGGGCAAGAGCTCTTCTCCCAACCTCAGGGCCTTTTCAGTCATGAACATTCCTCTCCTCTACTATTGTGCCCCTTACCCAGCTGACCTTTTCAAACAAGGTGGCAAGAAGCAACCTCTGGGGGTGGTGAGATCTGAACACCTCCAAAGTCCTCACAAGGGGCAGCTCAGGGTGACAGTCCCCTCACAGAGTAGCTCCAGAAGGGGTGTGGGAGTTGAACTGTGTTTCACACAATGGCTGCTTTGAGGATGAGCAGCCTCCCAGAAGGCCCACTGCCTCTGTGTCCCACTGCCCCTGCAGAAGGCTGCCGGCTACCATCTGGACCTGTTCTGGGTGGGCATCCTCATGGCCCTGTGTTCCTTCACGGGGCTCCCCTGGTATGTGGCTGCCACAGTCATCTCCATTGCCCACATTGACAGCCTCAAGATGGAGACAGAGACCAGCGCCCCTGGAGAGCAACCCCAGTTCTTGGGAGTCAGGTATGAGGTGCTGGGGCCTGGATTGTCTGACATGAGTGGGAGAGGGGAAATCTACTTTTCCTACCCATCAATGAATTTTGGTGAAAAGGGCTCCTACTGTGGTATCCCAGGAGTCAGGAAGAACATCTTGACTGGGAAGGAGAGGAAAATTCAGTTCTAAGTAACACATTTTTCTTTGTAGTCTCTAAGCAGTACACATAGACACTCATAAATATGCATGCATACACATGAGCCCCAGAAGCTCTCACTAGCATGATGGGCCCTCTTCCTGTCTTCCTTTGGCTGAGTGAGAGCCTCGTGCCTTATTTCCATCCCTCCAGAAGACTTCCTGGGCTTACCCTTGTGGTCTATACCATGACCTTGGCCTATCACTTCTGTGCTTTCCTCTGTGGCTCTTCCCATGCCTGTGTCAGGTGCCCAAGCTCTTTCAGTCAGGGAAGCACATCTTCTTACTTCTTAGCGCTCCTTAGTCCACATGGGAACAAAGAATCCTCCTAAAGAACTGCACCGTGGGCGTCTCCCCATGCCATGGGATACCTGGGTGCTGTCCACCCCTGAAGGAGGCTTCCCTGCCTGACTATTGGGCCCAGAACAGAGTAGTTTCTTGAGCTCCTCGGTCTAAGCAACCTGACGCAGAGCCCAGGGCTCCCACCTGTATTGTGCCTGCGCCTGGAACTCAGGAAAACCTGCCTGCTTAACTACTGACCCCTGTTCAGTGGGAGATCTTTTCACCAGAGGGCCAGGTTGTAGGTGTGTAGGTGCCATGATTATCTCTGTTCTACTCAGCTCAAGTTCTCCAGGATCTTGCCTGATGACACATCAAGAGTATGTGGCAGAGCCAGGATTCGGCCCCAGTCCACAGGGCTCAAGCAGCTTCATTAGACACTCCTCTTAACAACCTTCTCGATGCCCCTCCAACATGTCCTGTCCTCTGTCAGAGGGACCCATCTTCCCTGGGTGTGTCGGCTTGGCCTCAGGCTGATGCAGAAACCCTCTGAGGCCATGGCTGTGGAGATAACCTTCAGGGTCCACTGAGGGGCAGGCAGCTGGGAATGCTCATTAAAGGCCTTGGAGGTCACCTCTGACAATGTGCTCTTTTCTGCCAGGGAACAGAGAGTAACTGGCATCATTGTCTTCATCCTGACGGGAATCTCTGTGTTTCTGGCTCCCATCTTGAAGGTGAGGCTTTGCACCCCACTCAGGCTTCCTCCCCTGAGGAAGCACAGGACTGAGGCCTCAGGGGTGAGAGGACTACCGGCCTGTGAGCCCCTCAAAATGACAAGATCTTATGCCACTGTGCCATTCCAATGCTGTCATCATCATCTTGTATACAACTACTGATCCTATCTACTCTCTCATGGGCCCAGGGCGTGCTCTCATCTTCCCAGAGAATACCTCCTCAGCAAGTCCTGCCAACTTCCCACCGTGCTTAGAGCAGGCACTTCCTGGGATGGGAGTGTCCACGTTGCTGTGGTTTGGAGCTTGCTCAAGGCCTTCTTGCTCACCCATTTTCTGGTTTAAATCTTGTGGGGAGGGGGTGGGGACGTTAAACTCTTCTCTGGGCATCTCCTTGGCTCCTCTATTTGGCATATCTTGGCACATAAGTGACTGTTCCCACACAGTCTGAAGCTTCTCTTGCTCATATTCCACCAGGCGAGCTGAAGAGACTGATAATAGTGGTGCTGCATTTGAGGCAGGTCTCCACTACTAAGTCAGGAGGAGATGTTTCCAGAGTCTCCACTGCAGCCAGTTGTTTATCACACGGCCTGTTCTGTTGACTGATACCTCCAGAAGACTTTCCTTTCTTGAATTATGGTATCTGTAATTGCTTCAAACATTTGCAGTTTTTGTTCCCCTCTCTTGAATGTTTCAAAACAACTCATCAGGGAGAGTCCTGATTTAAAAAAAAAAAAAAAAAACAGTGATGGAAGAATCATGGCTCTAATTGACTCACTTAGGAAAAATGTTTCTGGCCTGAGAACCAGTGCTGGGCATACCTTAGCAGTCAGTTTTGGTTGGGTCGTTTTCACAAAGTACTTTCATGTGCCGGGAACAGGTAACACAGGTGGCATTCTGTGTATTTTAAATGTGTTTTAGGGGCTGAGGATGTAGGTAGGTGATAGAGCTTCCTTAGCATGGGTGAAGGCTTGGGTTCAGCCACAACACTGAAAAAAAAAAAGTTTATTTTATTTTATTCAAGTCTGTTTTAAATGGTGGGAAATGTACATTTTTGTAGAAAGGGCTTCAAAGCACCACTGTTTATATCAGTTCTGATATTGTTTGATAAGCATTAGTGTTGAAAACTCCCCTCTGAGAGTGAGGATCAGAAAATAGGGATCAGGAATTCCTAGAAACATTTTGCAGGTAGCAGTTCTCCTGTGCTGGTGACAGGGACTGGACCTTGGGCTGTCCAGGCGTGTTGCCCCGCCATTGTGTTCTGCAGCTCAGCCCTTTCACCCAGCCTTTGTGCATTATTTGAATAGAACACAAAGCAGGTGGAAAATTCCACACTGCCATTTCCTTTCTTTTGTTTCATTCATAACATGATCAGCTTTTATTTTATTTTATTTTGTCTTTTTGAGACAGTATCTCTCTATGCAGTTCAGGCAGGCCTTGAGCTCACTTTTGTAGCCCAGGCTGGTCTTGAACTTGCACTGATCCTCCTGTGTCAGCCTCCCAAGTGCTGGGATTACAGGCGTGTGCCACCACACCTGGGAATGATCAGCTTTTAAGTGGACATATTATATTCTGTGTATACATTGTCTAGGTTTTCAGAGTCGTACTTTTGACATCTGATTTTGATAAATTTTGTGTCTGCACTAACACTGACTCTCTTCCAAATGTAGGCAGAATGGACTCAGCAGTATGATTAAAATAATTAAAATGAGGGGTAGGGCTGTAACTTGGAGGCAGAGGACTCACTCAGCACACACACAAGGCCCTGACACTACAAAAGAAAAGAAAAGAAAAAAAGGAAAGGAAAGGAAAGGAAAGAGAAAAGAAAAGAAAAGAAATAGAAGAAAGGAAAAGAGTTCAGGGCTGGCCAGATAGCTCAGCAGATTCCAGTGCCTGCTTAGGCAGAACGCAGTACTGATCCCTCAAGCCGAGCTGGCAACTGAGACTGGGCGTGGTGACACGTGCCTGTGATCCCATCGCTTAGGAGGCCGAGAACAGGAGAATCACTACGAGTCCAGTCTGTGTAGTGAGACCTTGTACTAAATACATTTTTTAAAAAAGAAAAGGAAAAGAGTTCAGTCCATAAGATTTGATGTGTCCAAAGCTTTTGGTGGTCATGTCTTTCCAGTGATAGATTATCACATGATCACTCTTGGGTGGCATCTAATAGTTCCACATTTTGAGTAATAACAGAAATTCCCTTCTATTGCAGTTCTTAATCCAACTGTAATGCCTTCAGGCTGTCGAGTGTATTCCTACATTAATTTACATATTTTATAAAATGGGCTGTATGGAGAGAGTAAGGTGGTAGGTGCAGAGACGTGTTAATCAAATGACAAGATGAGAGCCAATTCCCTTGGCTTCCTAGTGAGAGGACTTAATATCAGCAACTGGCAATTAGAAATCATCTAATATTTAATCCAGTTCCCAAAGTTTATGTGACTTCTGCACTCATTATTGCAAAAGAAGAACTTAAAATGACTTAAATTTGTGGTGGTCCAAGTTATAGCTAATTTTTTTTTTTTACTGAACATTTAGTTTCTCTTTCAACTGCTCCCACACTTTGAGGGTAATTAGGACAGTGTTTTTTAAAGTTTAACCTTGATTTATAATTAGGTAAAAATCTCATAAGCCATGTGCTAATACAATGATAAAAGGGTCATATAGTTTCCTATTAAACTTTTAGTTCAAGGGGTTTAGTGTAACTCAGTGGTAGAACACTTGCATGGTGTGTTCAAGGCTCTGGCTTTGATCCTCAGCACCCCCTAAATAAATGATAAACACCTTCACCTAGATCAAGGTGGTCAAGGACCCTGCCCCGGGAAGAGACCCAAGCCAGACCTCTGCTTTCATTTCAGTACATCCCTATGCCGGTTCTATATGGAGTCTTCCTCTACATGGGTGTGGCTTCCCTGAATGGCATCCAGGTGAGGTTGTCCCCTCCCCAGGTGCTGTGGCCCCCAGTAAGCATTCCACATGTAGTTCTAACCAAGAACCCTAATGCTGCTTTTCCAATTCAATAAAAGTAGTACTGATGGTGCCACCATGTACTACGTGCCAGGTGAAGTAACTATACTGGGCACTTTATGGGTGTTTAACCTCTATAGGTAGGTTCCCATTTTACCAGCGAGAAAGCTGAGGCTCAGAGTTGAAAACCCAAATCAAGCTAACTCCAAAGGGCATTTTGTCATACTTCCTAAGGCCGGTTTGCAGAAGAAAATATTATATTCCATAGCTGTCACAAAACTCTCAGGATTTCTTGGGTAGTTTGTGTTCAGTTACATTTTATTTGCATATGGACCATCTCTAGGGCCTCTCCCCTCATCTGGGGCTAAGGACTCCTTCTCCTGCATTATCTGTCTGCCCTACTCTCTCTTTCTCTTTCTCTGTCTCTGTCTGTCTGTCTGTCTGTCTCTCTCTCTCTCTCTCTCTCTCTGAGACCCCACCAAGGCCCCCTCGTAGTCCCAGACCCCAGCAGTCAGCTGCCTCCTGGGGCCTACCCCCTGCCTGAGGCATGCACCCTCCTCACCAGTTCTGGGAGCGCTGCAAGCTCTTCCTGATGCCCGCCAAGCACCAGCCAGATCACGCCTTCCTGCGCCACGTGCCCCTACGCCGCATCCACCTCTTTACCCTGGTGCAGATCCTCTGCCTGGCCGTCCTCTGGATCCTCAAGTCCACTGTGGCTGCCATCATCTTCCCGGTCATGGTAAGGTGGGCACGGGCCTCCCCATCTGTTTAGCTGAGTGATGCACACAGGCATCTGCCCAGTGCCCTGACCCTACCTTCCAGTCCCTCTGCTTTCTCCTCACTGATGACCTGGCTCTATCCAGTTGGAAAAAACAGACATAGAGCAAGTTGTGAGGTTGGACCAGATGCAGTGTGTTGGACAGGAAGGCAGGGTAAAGAATTTCTGGATGTCACAGAGACCTGCAAGTTGAGCTCAGGGCAAAACCACCGAAGCTCCTAGGCACACAAAGGGGATGTAAAGATCAGACTAGAGATCCCCCTGCTGACGCTTGCGCTGACCTTAGAAGGAGACACATGCTATGTACAAATCTTACCACACAAACCACTGAAGGTGAAAAGGTAAAGGGCACGGGGACTAGGATCACAGATCTAGGACTTCAAAACCTAATGGCATTATGAAGTCTGAGCTGGGAGATGTATATAGGAAGTCTTTGAATAGTCTTAAAATTCTTATGGAAACTTAAAATTATTCCATGATTTTAAAAGGATATGAAAAAGCCAAAAATGTATTGCATTTGACACACTGAAGAATCTCACAGGACGGAAGTGGGGCCAGTCCACGTTAGAGGACCAGAGCATGGAGCCTAATGCTCCCTGAGTACCTGAAGGCCACAGGAAGGCCTTTAGATGTGTGCTCTTGGAAGGGGCCTGGCCAGTGGTTCTTGACCCTGGCTGCCTATCAGAACCAACACAGATCAATTAAATCAGAATCTCTTGGCAAAGCACAACTTTGGTATTTTTAGTAAGTCTACAGGTAAATATAAATATGTAGCCAGGGCTGAGACTCGGCACCCCATGGAAAGGGAAGTGGATCCGACACAGCAAGTCCTCGTGGGGTTTAGAGTGGAGGAATGGAAGGATAAAGATGGTTAACATTTAGTGTTTACTGAGCACTCTTCCAGTTGGTCTACACCGACTCCTGAAGGACTGACATTAGCTCCCTCTTACAGATGAGAAGAACAAGGCTCAGCAAGATGAGTGAGCTGCTCAGGTTACAACTGGGATGAGCAAAGCATTAGCTGCACCCTCCTCACTTCTTTTCTTAAAATTAATGTTTCTTAAAAACAATATGATAGATTTCATATTGTCAATTTTCTTAAAAATGCTTATAGGTAGAGGCAGGAAGATCGCTGCAAATTTGAAGCCAAGCTAAAATACATAGTCAAGGGCCAGCCAGATAGCTCAGCAGACTAAAGCACCTGCTTAGGCAGACAGAGTACAGCAGCCAGGGTTCCATCCCTGGTCTGCTGCACCGGCGTCGCCTCAGGGAGTGCACTATTGAGACTGGGCATGGTGGTGGGTGCCTGCAATCCCAGTGCTTGGGAGGCTGCAAAGAGGGGAATCATCACGAGGCTGATCTATACAGTGAGACCCTATAGATCTTGTATTAAAAATACATAGCCAAGACAGACAGACAGACAGACAGACAGACAGACAGACAGACAGAAAGGGAATTGTGGTACTGAGGAACCAAGGTGGGAATGGGTAGGTGAATAATGGCACGTGGGGACCTCGGAATGGCTCCAGAGACACTGACCCCAAGAGAACTTGCCGTGTGCATGAAACTATGCCGAGGGAGAAAACTTTCTAAGCCACCATTTCCCCTGGACTCCCACAAAGCTTTAGCCTTCTCTGTCTTCCATCACAGATCCTGGGCCTCATCCTTGTGCGAAGGCTTCTGGACTTTGTCTTCTCCCAGCATGATCTGGCATGGATTGACAACATCCTCCCAGAGAAGGAGAAGAAGGAGGCAGACAAAAAGAAGAAAAGGAAAGGGGCCCATGAGGACAGTGATGAGGAGGTGGGGGAAGTGAGGCTTGGGCAGAGGGGGAGCCCCGGAGAGTTCCCTACCTCTCTACCTGGGCCAGGGAGGAGAGGCTTTTCAGGGCCCCTGCAGCAGCCTGTGAGCCCAACCCAGGAGGAGCTGGGGCTTCTGCCCGTCTTGGTCTGGGCTGTTGGAGCTCATCTGCACCTGTGACTGTCTTCATGGTGGGCCTCCCTGTGCAGGGAACAGTTGATTGGCCAAGCCCACTGTCTCATTCATGTGGGATCTTGGGGCCATTTTCAATAGCAGTGCAGGTCCCCAAAGGAATGGGACAGGAGCTGGCTCTACCATGGAAAGCAGATATAAAGAAATAGAGCTGACTTCCAAATGAGGAGCAGACTTGGGGGAAGTGGTATTGTGGGGACTTATAAATAGACTGGACTGCAGGACAGGCAGGAAGGGCTGAGTGCAGACTCTGCTTGGGTTTGTCTGGAGGGTATTGAGGCCAAAAGCAGGAAGAGGCAAGTGTTTCTCATGATGGAAGAATGGCTTTATTTCCCAGAAACCTGGGACTACCCCATTGTCCCTTCTACCCATTTCCTTCCCTAGGCTTCTCTTGCATCCCACCCCCCCAAACACTCAGGGAGTCAACAGACAAGATCCAGTCCAAAAGCTTTAGTGTACCTGAGAATGTTAGGCTGAATGTTCAAGTGTGTATTACAAATGACGACACTGAGGGTATTAGGAAAAGCTTCCCTGACCTTGACTCTTGTTCTCTAGCACATCAAGGTGCCCCTGCATCTCCTCACACTATGCTCAGCTCCCACTTCCCCAGTGTGATCCTGACTTACAACTCTGTCCACCTCGTCTTGTTCTCCTAGCAATCTTGCTTTTTGCAAATGAAAGCTGTTTACTGGCTCACAGGCTTGGGACCCTTGCTGACTGGTTGGTGATGATTAATCTATCTTCTGATAGTTATGATTGGTTCAAATTCCCCAATTCTTAATTGCTATCCTCTTCCTGGAAGGAGAGAGTACCATAATTCATTCATATATATATTTTTGTAGATAATTTGCAAAGGCAGATTCTAAAACCATAAACAGGCCAGGGAGATAGCTCAACAGAATAAGCACATGCCTGGCAAGCACATGTCCTGAATTCAATCCCTAGCACCGCCAAAAAATAAATATATAAATAGATAATAAATAAATTTGTAGACAGTTCAAATGTTAAGATAAATACTTATTTTTTCATTGTCTCATTTGAATGGCTCCCACATGCCTGGAACTATTTTGTTTTTTTTTTTTTTGCCTTTTTTTGAGACAGGGTCTCACTATGCAGCTCAGGCTGGCCTTGAGCTCACTTTTGTAGCCCAGGCTGGTCTCGAACTCGCACCAATCCTCCTGCCTCAGCCTCCCAAGTGCTGGGATTACAGGCGTGAGCCACCATGCCCGGCATGCCTGGAACTATTTTGATGTTGGGGGAAAAAAGTATCTCTTAGATGATATGATAAGTTTAATAAAAATGGGTTTTTTGTTTACGCAAATTCACTTCTCAAAGTAGCAGATCACTGGTGACATGACAGATAAAACTTTTCTGAGTGACTTTCCAAAATGAGTTTCTTCCTGTTTTCTGGGTGTCCAGAACTGTGGGTTAACCATGCCTATTTCTTCTCTGTGGGCCCCCAAATGTTTGCAGGAATCTACCCCCACTATTTAGCCTGGCCATGAAGAAGATGGTGGTTTGCACACTGTGGATGTATGAATTTTCCAACTTGGCAAGAAAGCCAAAGTGGTTGTATGGGTGTGTTCATCAGCTTTTCCCACTGTTTTTCTCCAGCCCCAGTTCCCTCCTCCCTCAGTTATAAAGATCCCCATGGAAAGTGTCCCATCAGATCCCCAAAATGGTATCCACTGCATTTCCAGTAAGTAAAACACATGGAGCCTCTCACTTCTGCACTATTACTAACCTCCCAACTATTCCCTTAAGAAGCTTCCATCTGTAACTCGGGGATCCCATGCTAAACAGAGATCAAAGAGAACTAGGCCATGAGGGTTGAGACTCTAATCAGATAAAAAACCCCAAGCAACACCCTAGAGATCCTTCTCACTGATCTTCACTTTAATTTGATCCAAACCCCTCATTCCTGCCCTTCCTCTGTGCTTACAGCACCCCCTGACCCTCTGCTCCAGTGTTTCAGGCCACATTAGTCCAAACATAGCCACAACCCCTCTGAGCCACCCATGTTTTCCAGGGCTTGCTGAAATGATTGCAAGCTCAGATAAGTACCAAGCTTTGCCCTAGAAATAGATGGGTATCTGGGTGACAAATCAAAACTGAATGTTCTGGTCTGGTCTGCACTACCCATAAGCACTCCGCATATGCCGCTTGGAGTGTCAGGCATTGCTTAGCATACTGTGAGAGGTCTTAAAAGAGGCTGCCTCTAAGACAGCGGTTCTCAACATGTGAGGCGTGACCCAGGCGGGGTGTTGAACAACCAAAACACGGGGGTCGCCTAAAGCCATTCCAAATCATAACTGTAGCAAAATTACAGTTTTGAAGTAGCAGCCAAAATTATTTTTTGGTTTGGGGTCACTACAACATGAGGAACTGTATTGCGGGGTCATGGCATTAGAAAGGTTGAGAACCACTGCTCTAAGACCTCCCAGCTTGTGGACGAGCCTATCATCAGTACTACAGTCTGTCCTGGGAGTCACACACACAAAAAAATAAAATAAAATAAAATAAAATAAAATAAAATAAAATAAAATAAAATAAAATAAAATAAAATAAAATTCAACACAAGTCTAGGTTCCTGTTAAGGAATTTTGCACTGTTCTTGAAAATAGAATTTAGAGATGGGTCACCAGGCAATCTCACCAGCACCATCAAGGGCCACTGAGGACTTCCTGTCACCACCCTCTTTCCTAATACATCATGATCTTTTCAATTTTCTCAGTCTCATGCCCCACTCCCTTTAGCTTCTCCCATTATTCTTTCTATTCCTGGCTTCTCCCACACCTCACTCACTTCCAACACAGGTAAGAGCTCTTTGTGTGAAGGGTTGAGCTGAAGCCACTCTGCTCTGGAGGCCCTAGAATTCCCCTCAGTGTTGCCAAAGGGTTAGAGAACAGAAAAGAAAGAGATGGTTAAAGGGAGACTAGAGAACTAGGATGATCCCCAGGACACTATTCAAACCTATTTCGTCTCTGATATTTTAATTTTCTTGCCAGGAAAAAGATCTTCCAGTTGGAGTTACTCACTCTGATGCATCTTTCGGTGGCTCAGAACTGGATCGAAGGTAAAAGCTGCTAGGTAGACTTGTTGGATTTTACATAAGAGACTAAGTGATGACCAGAACTGGAGTTCCCAGGTTAGCTGATATCTCAGTAGAAAGCCTTGCTACCTCACCACTGGGAGACAAAGCCTGCCCAGTCTGATCAGTAGAGCCAAGTTACAAATGAGTCTCCTCCTTACTGACGTCAACAACACAGTTACAACACACAGAGGCATTCAGCTTTAGAAAAGAAAATTATTGCAAAACATTACAAAGAACATTGAAAGTAAATATTTTAAAAAGAAAACAACATAGAAGACTACATTTAGCTTAAGTATATATTACTGAAAGCCAGGATAAATGCTGACTGAAGATCAAACACTAGGTACTCTAATGCTTTATGGAATACAAGAACAATAGACTTAATTATCAATGGCCAGAAGGGATATTGAGGAAAACTAACTAAAAACCAAAGATTATGTGGGGTAGGAAGGATTCAAGTCCCATGTGCCAGGGACCTTCTGGCCAATAATGTGATCTCTTGATGTCCTTGAGAAGCCACCCATGAAAGAAGTGGTACTGGCTCATTACACAAAAGGATTCAAAAGTTAAGAATTCAGAGACAAGAAAGTGCTTGCCTCTTACCACTAGAGAAGCTGGTGGGAGCGGTCCCACACCTCACCATGTACTCTAGAAAACACAAATGTCAGTGGTCCTATGTCCAGATTCACAGGAGCACAGACTATCCCGAGACTAGTGGCAGATTAACTCTCCAGACTTAGGTGGCTCTCATCCAACAGTTTTTCAGGGTCTCCTGGGTTTGTGATCTCCTGCTATTAAAATGCCAGGGTGAGTAAGCCTATCACCAGTTCAACCCTCCCTTAGCTGCAGGCCCAGGAAACTCAAGCCTAGAAATGTCATATATCAAATTATATTCCTTCTCCTCCCACATTTTCAGTCAGGGATCCCGTGGTCTTAATGCCTCTGATCCTTGTATATGCCAGATAGGAGAAAAGTATTTTGTCTATTGTAATTTATTTGAACTTAAGCAATAACCTACATTAAATCAGGCCTCTCATGGCCCAAGTTTGAGGCAGTAGAGAAAGAATTTGGACCAGAACACAGCATTTCTAAAAAACTGTTAACTTATATGAAGTCCTAGGACAAGACCAGAAAGGCAGAAAGTTTGCTAACTAGAAATGATGCTACCCAACCACTGATATTTTACCAAATCTATGAAAATACTAGATGGAGGTAAAGATCACAAAAATAGGATTTCACTTCAGTGAACATAAGGCCTCAGCAACATGATTTAATTTAACAAAGATTAAGTGCCAGGACCTATCAGATCTGATGCTTGATCCTGGATAGGCATGAGGATGCATAACCTAAGACGCAAGCCCTGAGAGCAAGAACAATGATAGACATTGGAGAAAGGTCAGTGACCCAGAGGAAAGATTCACCTTCTCTGGAGAATCTAGAATGGATCAGTAGGATCCTACCAGATGGGCAGAATGGGCAGAGTAAAGGAGGAAAGGAGGGAGGGCAGGCCTGAAACACTGAACCACACAGGGAAAAGGGTGGATGGGAACCAAATGAGGAGCGCAGGCAGGAATTCAAGAGGAGAACCCCTCCTGGCTGTGCTAAGGAGCTTGGGGTCTGGCTTTTGGTTTTTTTTGTTGTTGTTTTGTTTTTTTGTCTTTTTGAGACAGGGTCTCACTGTGCAGTTCAGGCTGACCTTGAGCTCACTTTTGTAGCCCAGGCTGGTCTCGAACTCACACCAATTCTCCTGCCTCAGCCTCCCGAGTGCTGGGATTACAGGCGTGCACCACCACGCCCGGCTTGAGGTCTGGTTTTTGAACAAGGGGGAAAGCCATCTTGTTTGTGATTTAGAAAGTTCGCTTTGGCAGTGACTTGGAAGTAAGCTGAAATACAGCCCGGGCAGTTATTAACTGGCCAAAGCCTCCTAATCAGACACTTTCTTTCCATGATGCATTAGGAGTTCACACACAAGGCAGAACTACTTGCCTTAGAGTCCTGCTCTGGGCATTGTGTTTAAAACACTGAGGGGCCCGGCAGGATGGCTCAGTGGTCTAAAGTGCCTGCTTGGGAAAGCTTGGGCAGCTTCAGGGACCGCGGTTCGATCCCCAGCACCACATGCTGCACCAGCCCTGCCCACGGGGCAGGCTGAGCCAGCCATAAAAATAAATAGATAAACAAACAAACAAAAGTTCTGAAACAAGAAAAAAAATGTATATATAAAAAAAACAACACTGAAACATCTAGATCATCATTCTTCCTTTCTCTTGTTCAGCATCACCTTGCACTTCAAAATCTCCTGTCCAGCTTCACCTGCTTTCAACTACTCACGCAACCCCATCTTCATGGTGCCGCAGGTGAAGATAGAGATGGAATCTGACTATGACTTCACAGATGTGGATGAGTATGCCAGAGAGGCCGTTGGGGAGACCACCCTCTAGGATGGCACAGCTGCTCTCAGACTGGGGACAGGGTGAGGGCCTGATTCAGCCTGTTTGAGTCTGGGTCAAGCCTAACTTCTCCGTGCCTGCATCCTTCCTCACCGACTGGAGCGAGTCCTTTTGGCTAATTGAAAACTGGAGCCCCTTGAGCAAAAGTCCTCCTTAGGTGCAAAGCTCTCCCCTACCCTTTGTAGTTACTAAAATACAGAAAGCTCAACATGCGTACCTTATTTTCAAGTGCAGACCACCTATAAATGACGTTTCTTTTGAAACGCAAAGATGTCTATTTGCCAAAATCTTAGCTAATATAAGCAGACAATAGTCAATTTATATTTAAAACAAATATCAATTAAAAATTTTAGATTGGAATCTAGATGGTTTGAAAGAACTCAAAACACGCCTATAGCCAAGGAGGGTAGTGCACACCTGCAATCCCAGAATTTGGCGTGTTGAGGCAGGAAGATTGCAAGTTCGAGATCAGGCTGAGCTGTATGAGGCACTGTCTCAAAAACACAAAACCAAACAAACTCATATCAATAGACCATTGTTGAAAAATTTGTTTTGCAAATTTGCATATTAAGAAAGGCTGAAAGGTTCCATTTTTCCATCTCATTCTGTTGAGTTTGAACCATCTACATTATGGGGCCTCGACTACAACTGGGGACTAAAGCTATTCCAGAATGAAAAGCCAGTCCTAAAAGTCTTGGAGTAGAAAAATGTTTTAAAAACAAAATCGTCCTGGGGCCTGGCAGGATGGCTCAGTGGTCTAAAGCGCCTGCTTAGGAAAGCTTGGGCAGCTGCAGGGACCGCAATTCAATCCCCGGTACCAAATGCTGCGCCAGCCCTGCCCTCAAGGTAGGCTGAGCTGGGCATAAAATAAATACACAAACAAACAAAAGTTCTGAAACAAGAAAAAAATTAAATTAAATTAAAAATTAAAATAAAATAAAATAATCCTTATTAAAGTCAAATCTCAAGTTACATGTTAAATTAGAAAAATGGCCCTTTACATTTATGTTGGGTTTTTCACACTTGGAATCCAGTTTCTGTATGCATTTGGTAGGTCCTTCCTGCAAGTCTACTGATACCCAAAGTTAATCCCCTGTTCACACAAATGTCACACATTAGGCAGCTAACATCTTAGAAGACTGTAACTTTGCAGTATTAATCAAACTAGTATTTTAACGATTGGAAGTAGTGTGGGTAGATTAAAATCAGCTATTAACGAAGCCGACCCTTTCCACAGGAAATTATGGATTAGATATTCTTTTCAATCCCTGTTTAGTTAGTACCAACTGTGCACTAACACCTGTTGCTGCCCAGGAGCCATAAAATATCTAATATTTCCTTTCTCTAAAACAACTGTAGATTTGGATCTTGAGTAAATCACATTGCTTAGTTACCACATTTACTCAAGATGACAAATACATACTTTTTCATTTTAAAAAAAAAAAAGACAAATGACTCTAGCTCATTAATACCTTGGATACAAGAACAGGTAATTACCTCTGTAATCTTCAGAGCCTAACAGTTCCTGGTCCATAAAATGTCCTCAAAATGTAATTTGAGCTCGATTCCAAGAGTTTTTGCCAAGAGGTAGTCTCTAAGTGTCTATCATCCCTGATAGCAGAATCACTTAATGTTCATTAATCCAAAATTTCTAAAATTTAAATATAAATTCTTTACCTTCCTCTGCACTAATACAGGGAAAACAAGCCATCTCCCCTGCTCCTTTCAGTTTTCAAGTCTGGCTGATTTGGAATAAGGACTTTGTTCAGCTTGTAGAAATGTTATATGGATTCAGGAGTGTGCTTGGATTAATTAAACAAACTGGAAAACTACACTTTCTTGCTGTTGTTGTAAACTGACCTGTGTCATTTTTACCTTATATATCATTTATATTTTGTACATACACAAGCTTTAATTTCAGTGGCCGTTAACAGGGTGACATACTGTTACTTCTCCATACAGTAAGCCAATCATTTTTTCCATGTTTAATGTAACAATTCAATAAAAATTGTTCACTCATTTTATTTTTTGTTTAATAATGTAGGCTAGGTGAGCAGGTGTGGCACATCAACATGAGCTGTATCTCATAAAAACACGTCCAGTGCTTTCCACAGAACGGCTGGCAGAGGTACAAGAAAGGAGTAGGTCAGCCTTGCAGTGTTTTCATTTCCTCCTCAAGCTGCCAAGAGCAGAAGCCACTTCTGTATGAAGCTTAGATACACGGCTTTGGTTCAGAATACACAGGGACCCACTGCAGCCCCAAGATACAACACCTTCCACATACTCTTAACTACTCATGGCATACATAAAGGAGATATACAAAGCATGATATAAAAAATGTTTAAGTGTCTAAAAATTACAGCCAAAACCACATTTCCATGAAGTCCCCTGAAAATCTCTCCCTTACTTCCAAACTTTGAACACAGATATCCCACGATTCCTGCTACTTTCTGAAGTAATTCTGGAAATCCTCTTTTTGCTATACTACTGTGGCTGCCTAGATATCCCCATAGACTCAGTATTTCCATTTATGGCCATTTTAAGAGCCAGCAGTAGCATGGTGCCAGATCCAGTGAATGAGGTAAACAGGGACACACCGTCTTTCCAGCCCTGCCTTTCTGTTGGAGACAGCAACAGCATTCACATTTTGACTTCACTTTATGAAGACACTCAAAGTCCTTCCAGAGCTGCTTCAGAAAGGAACAAGAACAAGGAAAAGTGCATTAAAAATGGGAGTCATGGGGGAGGGTTAATACCAATGAGTCTTTTCCTGTAATAAATTTTAATAAATATTCTGCACATATTTTGATCACATGTTGTATAGGTGTGTTGTGGTATATGTGTGGAGAACTTGGTAAGGGGAAATATCCTTTACGGATACCTTGTAGCAATTTGTAAATTGAATGTGTGATTTAAAAAATATTCAGAATCACTAATACATCCTAAGAAATTACGCTCCTGGCTTGGTACTTCCTGTTGGGATATGAAAGAACCAGGCTCATTTCACCTTAGTTCTTTAAACCAATTTGTTATAGGTTATAGGTTAGGTGTTACCAAATGTGTAATAACTATGTTACAACCATCGAGGAAAAAATTAGGTCACAAAAAAGATAACAGGAAGACACAGTATTTCAGAAACTCATTTCACACCAGATGTTTTATTTCAAAAACACCAAAAAAAAAATCCTTTATCAGAAAGTCTAAATTCAGTATTAACTCAAGCTTGTAGAAATCTTTCAGGAAAGCTAATAATACGTGAAATAAGAGCAGGCAGCAGCTGCTGACAATTCTTTGGTGGAAAAGGAAGTTGCATACTTACACAAGCTGCCCTAATGATTATCAAGCCCAAGTTTCATTTTTCAAAAACAGGTTTCAAAGTA
>PVJA010033166.1:13378-23495 GCA_004027025.1 Myocastor coypus | reverse complement strand
AGCTGGGTAAAGACCATTGGCCTGCCTCCATCTCCTAGCTCCTCCCACCTGAGCTCAAGTCCTGAAACCATCCACCATCCCATCTGGCCCACACGCCTGCCTGACTCCTCAACTGCAGAGTTCCAACTCCACTCACAGTTCCGACCCATGGGACCTCGCAGCAGCCAGCACCCTGAGCTCTGACACGCAGATAGGCATGTCTGGAAGGGAACAAGCTTGGTGGATCCAGACCAAACTCCCATAGGCAGTAATAGCATAACTTCACCAAAATGCAGAGATAGTGATACACAATGCCATACAAAATGATAATGACAAAGAGTAAGATGCAATCTAGGGCTGGAGCCCACCCAAATCAAATACAGGAGCTGCTAATATGGAATAAAATGAGAATCATGCAGCTGGGACCTCTGTATCTAAGTTAGTCAGACAAGTACAGAAGCCTATAGAGCAACTCAGATCAGAGATAACATCTGAAATAAAAAAAAATAAAGGTATAAATTAATAGAATCTGAAGTGGAAAAATGATTGCAGAAATGTATAGAAGAAACTAGAACAGAAATAACCCCTGAAGTAAAAAAAGACATGTCTAAATTAATAGCATCTAAAGTAAGGGAACAAGTGCAGAAAGATAAAGAGGAGAACAAAGCAGAAATGATCTCTGAACCAGAAAGAGAAAGGAAAATTATAATGAAAGACTTAAATAATATTGAAGAAGATATTGATAAAAAATTACAGAACAGAAAATGATGGATTCCCTGACTGAGCAATATAGGAAAGAAATAGATTGCATGAAAGAGTTTCAAAGAGATATACATGACAACAGTTCTACAAAGCACTGTATATGGTTCCAAAGTTAATCCTGAGGGGATTTGACCTTGGAAGACACAAAAGATGTTTTGTTATACAGGCCTTCTTTGACTTGCCCTTGATCACCCAGCAAAAAAGCTTAATTACAAGGCATGAAATGCAGAGTTAGATTGATGAGATCAGCTGTAGGAGGCTTGGATCAATAGTCTTCAACAATGCAAGTTACTGGTGGCCCACTGAAATTGTGGAACATTGGTCTGTGCATACATCTGCTTCCTCTTAATTCAAAGAGAAAAAATTTTTTCTTTCCTTAGCAATATCAATAGGAAGGTAGGTCATGCCCACACACTGTGCTCTGTATAACTATTGTGAGGACAATATACAATATGTCAACTGTTAAAAAAAGAAAGAGAGAAAAAATTAAGGTTTATTGAAAGTGTTAATGTTTAACTGTTTGATCAATCTTATACACTGATATCTATTAATCTAAACTGATCCAATGATGAAAATATGTAATATAATCATTGTTAAATAAATAAACAAAACAAAACAAAAAAACAAAGAGATATGCACGAAAATATACCTCAATCACAAGCCGGCAAATCATATGAGTGAAAGTGAAGATAGAGTTTCAGATCTTGAAGACACAGTTGCAGCCAGTGAAAAAGTAAGAACGATCTCTTAAAAACAACTAGGATGCAGGAAAAAAAATAATTCAACATCTGTAAGATGATGCAAAAGTGAACAATGTGAGATTAATAGGAATAAATGAGAAAGAAGGAGTTGACACAAATGATATAAAAAGAACATGGGAAGAAGTAATAGCAGAAAATTTCCTAAATATGAGAAAGCAATTGGACATTCACTTAACTGAAGCATGCAGAAATCCAAATAACATCAGCCTGACTAAAAACACACCCAGACATATAATAGTCAAGATCCCAGAAATCTAGCAAAAGAATAATATACTAAAACCTGCTAGAGAAAAGAAACAGATTACATTTAAAGGAAAGCCCATGGCATAATGGCAGATTTCTCCTCACAATCCATGAAGTCAAGAAGAGCATGGAGCAGAGTGCTTCAAGTCCTCCATGAAAACAAATTTCAGCCCAGACTACTATATCTGGCAAAACTCTCATTCAAGTATGAGGTAGAAGTGAAATATTTCCACTACAAGGAACAAATAAACAATTTCATGATGTCGAAGACAATACTACATAGTATACTAACAAATATTTTAGAGAGGGACCAAAACGACCTGAATTCAACAAATGAGAACAGAAAGATCCACCAAATAGGGTAACCAACTAAACACAGGAGAGAAAGTGGCAAACAGTAGTAAATAAAAGTCATGTCAATCATAAGTAAATACATTTCAATTACAACCATCAAAATAAACAAACTCAATTCTCCAATTAAAAGAAGTAGACTGTCAGAGTGGATAAGGAAACAAAACCCAACAATATACTGTATATAACAAACACACTTAACTCATAAAGAAACTCATAGGCTAAAAGTTAAAGGATGGGAACAATAGTACATGCTGCAGCACCTCAAAAAAAGCAGGGGTAGCAATCCTCTTTGCAGACAGTCTAAACTTCAAACAAAGATTGATCAAGTTAAATAAAAAAGGCCACTGCATATTGGTTAGGGGAAATAGTCAAGATGAAGAAGTAACACTCGTAAATATGTATGCATCCAACACGGCAACAGCAAGTTATGTAAGGCAAACCTTAATGGACATGAAAAATCTCATATCCAACACCACAATCTTAACAGGAGACCTTAACACCCCCTTATCGGAAAAGGATAGGTCAAGCAGACAAAAAATTAGCAAAGAGGTAGCAGAACTGAAACAGAACTTGGAACAACTGGACTTAGTGGACATACACAGAGTGTTCCACCCAACCACTTCAAAATACACATTCTTCTCAGCTTCACATGGGACATTTTCTAAAATGGATCACATATTAGTCCATAAATCATGCTTAAGTAGATGCAAGAAAACAGAAATTATCCCATGCATATTATCTGACCACAATGCAATCAAATTGGAAATAAATGACAAAAGAAACCATAGGAATTCCAGGACTACATGGAAACTAAACAGCACTCTTCTCAACAGCCAATGGGTTACAGATGAAATTAAACAAGAAATTAAACAATACCTACAATTTAATGAAAATTCAAACACAACTTACTGGAATTTATAGGATGCAATGAAAGCAGTTCTCAGAGGGAAATTTATAGGTCTGAATGCACAAATTAAGAAAATAGGATGAGAACAAATAAATACTATTATGCAGCACACTAAACTGGCTAGAAAAGGAAGAACAACCGAAATCAAAAGCCCTGGAGGAAATTATAAAGATTAAAGCAGAAATTAATTCAATTGAGACAAA
Source organism: Myocastor coypus (assembly GCA_004027025.1). Classification (NCBI taxonomy): domain Eukaryota; kingdom Metazoa; phylum Chordata; class Mammalia; order Rodentia; family Myocastoridae; genus Myocastor; species Myocastor coypus. Next base: position 20,286 of record PVJA010033166.1, on the reverse strand, counting down.
GAAAACAACACAAAGATTTAATAAATTGAAAAGCTAGTTCTTTGAAAGATTAAATGAAATTGATAAGCCCCTAGCTAAGCTCATCAAAAAGAGGAAGGAAAGGACTCAAATTCAAGCAATAAGGAATGAAAAGGGTGAAATTACTAGAACCCAGCAGAGATACAGAAGATCATAAATAGCTACTTTGAGAACCTTTACTCTCATGGAATTGAAGACATAGATGAAATGGACAGATTCCTAGAAAAGTACAAATTACCAAAACTGAATCAAGAAGATATGAGAACTCTCAATAACCCAATAACAGCCAATGAAATACGAAATGTAACAAAATGCCTACCCACAAAGAAAAGTCCGGGACCTGATGGATTCACCACTAAATTCTACAAGAAATTTATACAAGACATAATCCCAATACCCCTCAAACTCTTCAATGATATTGAAAAGGAAACCATCTGTCCAAAATCATTCTTAGAGGCAAGTATTACACTGATATCAAAACCAGAGAGAGATGCAACTAAAAACTACAGATCAATTTCTCTCATGAACATAGATATAAAAATCCTCAATAAAATCTTTGCCACTAGAATACAACAAATCATCAAGAAGATTATACGCCACAACCAGGTAGGATTCATTCCAGGCATGCAAGGATGGTTCAATATACACAAATTTATAAATGCAATACACTATATCAATAGAGCCAAGACCAAAAATCACATAATTGCCTCAATTGATGGTGAAAATTCCCTTGGCAAAGTCCAACAGTCATTCATGTTCAAAGTCCTACAGAAAGTTGGAATAGAGGGCCTCTATCTCAACCTGATAAAAACCATCTATGACAATGCAATAGCTCACATAATTCTAAATGAGGAAAAACTGAAGTCTTTTACCCTCAATCTGGTACAAGGCAAGGATGTCCCCTATCACCACTCCTATTCAATATAGTTCTGGAGTCATTAGCTACAGCCATTAGACAAGAAAGAGAAATAAAAGGAATAAGAATAGGTAAAGAAGAAGTAAAACTTTCACTATTTGCAGATGACATGATAATCTGCTTGGAAGACCCAAAGAACTCCACCAAAAAGCTACTGGAATTAATACACAAATTCAGTAACATAGCAGGCTACAAAGTCAACACACAAAAGTCGATAGCATTTCTCTATATGGATAACAAACATAACGAGAGAGAAATTAGAGAAACAGTACCTTTTATGATAGCACTGAAGAAAATGAAATACTTAGGAATCAACCTAACTAAGGAAGTAAAAGACCTTTTCAATGAATACTACAGTACTCTGAAAAAAGAAATCCTAGAAGATTTCAGAAATTGGAAAGATATTCTCTGCTCCTGGATGGGAAGGACCAACATTGTGAAGATGGGCATACTCCCTAAATTGTTATGCCGATTTAATGCAATTCCTATCAAAATACCATCAGCATACTTCACAGACCTGGAGAAATCACTTCTAAAATTTATTTGGAACCAAAAAAGACCCAGAATTGCAAAGACAATTCTGGGAAACAAAGGCAAGGTAGGAGGCATTACAATTCCTGATCTAAATTTATACTACAAAGATACAGAAAGAAAATCAGCATAGTATTGGCAAAAAAATAGACCTGAGGATCAGTGGAATAAATTAGAAGATGCGGGACCAAATACAAACACACTCAGCCACCTTATATTTGACGAAGGGGCCAAACACGCTTACCAGAAGAAAGATAGCCTCTTTAATGAATGGTGCTGGAAAAACTGGCTCTCTGCATGCTGAAAACTAAAACTTGATCCAAGTCTATCACTGTTATGGTTTATGTCTAGTTGTTTCCCCAAAGCCTTATGGAGTCATGGGTGGAGACTTGTAGAGTTTGAGACTTCAATGATGATCCACTGGGATTACATGTTTTACTACTGTTGGGATTATGGTCTGAGTAGTGCTGAAACTATGGGTGTGGCCTGAGGCTGATAGGCTAAGGCAGAGAGCCTGATGTAATTTAAAGATAGACAGAGAGACACAGTAGAGCTGTTGCTCTCTGCTGCCTTGGTTGATCGATTGCCTGTGTTGCGATTGTTGCTGTTCCGCCACCATGAACTGGAAGCTCTCTGTCCTGTTCCACTCAGCCTTGGACCAGCCGAATATGGACTGAAACTTCCAGTATCTGTGAGCTAAATGAACCTTTCCTTCCTTCATTTTGAGTGTTGTGCATTTGTCCCAGCAATGAGTAAAAAGTAACTAAGGCAATCACCATGCACTAAACTAAAGTCGGAATGGATTAAAGATCCAAATATTAAAAGAGAAACATTAAATCTCCTGAAAGAGAAAGTCGGAGAAAATTTTGAAGACATAGGGGTAGGGAAAAAATTCATGGATAAAAATCAAAATGCATGTTTAACACTTGAAAGCATCAACAAATGGGACATCTTCTACCTGAGAATTTTTTGCATGTCAAAAGAAGTTACCAACAGAGTGAAAAGTCAACCCACAAATTTTGAAAATATTTTAACTAATAAATATTCAGATAAAGGTCTTCTATATAGAATTTATAAGGAACTAAAAATTATTAGGGTCCCAAAATTGAAAGACCCAATCCCGAAATGGGCATCTGAGATGAGCACACACTTCTCAGAGAAATTCAGCAAGCCTGTAAATACATGAAGAAATGCTCTACATCGCTAGCCATCCTTGAAATGGAAATTAAAACAACACTTAGATACCATCTCACCCCAGAAAGAATGGCTATTATAAAGAAATCAAGGGGGCAGGCAGAATGGCTCAGCAGTCTAAAGTGCCTGCTTAGTATAGCTTAGGTGGCTGAAGGGCCAGAGGTTCAATTCCCGGCACCACATGCTGTGCCAACCCCGCCCCCAGGACAGACTGAGCTGGCCGTAATTAAAAAATAAAATAAAATAAAAATGAAAAAAAAGAGATCAACCAACAACAAATGTTGGCGAGGCTATGGGGAAAGAGGAACCCTTCTCCATTACTGGTGGGAATGCAGATTGGTGCAACCATTATGGAAAGCTGTGTGGAGGCCTCTTAAAAAATTAGAACTGGAAATCCCATTCAATCCAGCTATCCCCCCCACTGGGAATTTTCCCAGAAGAACTGAAAACATTATACCATAGTGATATCTGTGCACTTATGTTTATAGCAGCCCAACTTGTAATAGCCAAATCTTGGAAATAACCGAAATGCCCATCATTTAAAAAATGGTTGAAAAAGATGTGGTATTTTTATACAATGGAATATTACTCAATTATAAAGAATGATAAATTTGAAGACTTCATATATAAATGGATGTATATTGAACATATACTCATAAGTGAAATAAACCAGACCTACATTTGTAAATATTGTATATTCTCCCTAGCATAAGAAATCTAAAGAAGAAATAAAAACGGAAAGGCACAACACAGCTGAATGGCAATCAAAGCCTTCTGAAGCAACACTAAAACTATGCTTAGAATGCGTGTCATTAAGATGTGTGCTGCTTCTATTGCAAACTCAGTTACTGCTATACTCTCTCTCAAGTAAATGATTGGTTAACAAAAAGAGAAAAAGGATACTAATTGAGAATAAGAGACTAGGAAAATACCTTAGGCTTGACCGGCTACAATTTTGTACATCCTTAGATTTCCAAATGTCTGTGTAAAAATGTGTAACTGTTTTTATCACAATCTGTAGAGATTTATTTGAATATAAGTGATTGAAGGAAAATAAAAATGTCAAGCTAAGTCTAAGATGTGTGATATTTAGAAAGAGTGAGGTTGAGCTCAGTTATCTATGTTATAAGGCAATTGTATCATGAAACTTTTCTGCTGGAGGGTTAAGAATGTAAGTTAACAGACTAAAAATTGGAGAAAAAAAGGGCTATAAGGGTAGCTATCATTTTGGATCTAGCCCCTCAAGGTCAATGAGGACTCAGGACATAAGTGAACCTGTGCTGTAACATCCTACAACTCAGTGGTTCCCAAAATTTTCTAGTCAAGGAGATTATGGGACCCCAGAGGAAAGGGACAAGTGAAGGTTAGTTTGTCTAGGGACAGTCACCTGGGGAGAAAACATTCTCTCAGGCTTTCCAAGTGAGCAAACTGGTCAAGCAATGGCAGTGATTCATCCGGATTGCTGACACTGACAACCATTCTACAAAGCACTGTATATGGCTCCAAAGTTAATCCTGAGGAGATTTGACCTTGGAAAATACAAATGATGAAAGTTTTGTTAGACAGGTCTTGCTGTAACTTGCCTTCAATCACCCAGCAGAAAAGCTTAATTACAAGGCATAAAACGCAGAGCTAGATTAGTATAGTGAGCTATAAGAGGCTTAAATCAATAGCCTTCAACATCGCCAGTTTCACCAATAACACACTGCCATTATGAAACACTGGACTATGTATGCAACTACTTCCTCTCAGTTCAAAGAGAAGAAAATTTTTTTTTTCTCTACCAATATCGATTAGAAAATTTATCATATCTACACACTGTGCTCTGTATATGTTTTATGAGGACAACAATATGCAATGTGTCAGTTATTGTGAATGTCCTACTAACATGTTTTGAAACTCTTATATTGTTATCTCTTATTAAAAGTAATAAAAAATCTAGGGAAAAAAACAACAAAGTGAGAGAAAATTAGCACTTTACCCAGCATATGACAACTTTATTAATATTCTGAAAATATAACAATTTCTGTGCTCAATTTTCATCAGCAAATTATTTGACTTCCCACCCCAAACAAGAAAAGCTAAGAAAAATCAACTATATAAGAAATGAAAACACATACTATAGTATCTGGAGGAATCTTATAATACCCATTTTCTCAACTTGTTTGTACGATGACAACAAGACAGTTATGTGTTTCCTTTTAAAAGCTTCATTTAAACCACAAATACATAATGAATACATTCTTTGTGGGGATCTGACACACACTCATGTCTCACTTTACTTCTCTTTATTTCCCTTTTCCTCCCTGTCTTCCTTCTTCTGTCCTTTCCTTCCTTGTGTCTTCCCATCTCCATCCCTGAAACCTTTCTTATTGCTTCCCTGTTTCCTACTTTCTATCTTTTATTTTTCTCTCTAAATCATCTAAGGGTTTTTCATATAAGAGAAAACTTGTTATAGATATTATGCTTTCAAGATATATATGTTTCCTACAAAAGACTCAAATTTACCCTTCTTTATGGCTGAGCAGTACAATATCTATCTATCTATCTATCTATCTGTCTTTCTTTCTTTCTATCTATATTGATCAACTCCTCTGTTGATGGACATATACATTCTCCTGCCACTTTCAAGATTTAGCTACAAGTCGTATGTTTGCAAACTATGCATGTGTCAATGTAATATGATGTCCTTAACTCTTTCGGGAAGATATCCAATAGAGTTCTGCCTAGATCATATGGGATTTCTATGCCTATTTCTTCTTTTTTTTTCTTGAAAGAACTCTTTACTGATTCTCATAATGAATCCACCAGATTTTTCTCCATCCACCAGGTAGAAGAATTCTTTATCTCCCTTACAACCTCACAAAGTATTTATTGTTTATTTGAGTTCTGCCTGGAGTAAGGTATTTGAATCTTAGTGTTGCATGGATTTCCATTTCTCTAATGGCCAAAGATGCTGAACATTTTTTTCCCCATGTACTTATTGGGCTTTTATATTTCTCTTCAATTTTATGAGCTTTTCACAATGTATAGATAGTGAATAACTTTCTTGGAGCAAATTGACTACAGGCAAAAAATAGAGAAACCTTTCATACTTGACTGTGTAATATATACTTCTTCTGGGCAATCTTTCCTCAGGACTCCTATATCTACTTTTTATTCAGACTTGAGAATGTGGGGAAATGTGTTGTTTATATTTGTATATAGTCTTGCAAGTTCCTTCCACTTAGAGTTTTTTAAAAATTATTTGCTTTTGGACTTTTTGTGATTTAAATACTTTTGCTTAAATTATGAACTTTAAAGTTTTTTTTTAATAAAACACCTATATTGTATTACAATTTAGTATTTTTTTAAAAAAACTAGCTTTTAAAAATATTATTTTACATTTATATATTTATTTATTTATTTATTTAGTCTTTTTGAGACAGGGTCTCGCTATGCAGATGTGGCTGGCCTTGAGTTCACTTTTGCAGCCAAGGCTGGTCTCGAACTCGCACTGATCCTCCTGCCTCAGCCTCCCGAGTGCTGGGATTACAGGCGTGAGCCACCACGCCCGGCAAGCTTTTAAAAATATTATGATATTACTAGATTGCAGGCAACACAATTTATGATAAAATATAAGTTGTAATATAGTTTCCAGTTCCTGTATTATGTTTTTTTTAAAAAAAATATGTGTTTGGTACAGGGTCTCACTAAGCAGCTTGGACTTGCAGTGATTCTCCTGTTTTAGACTCCCCAGCCCTGTGATTACAAGCATGTGCCCCCACACTTGGTCTTGATGGCTGGCTGGGCATGTCTGGAGTGGGTCCAGCACAACATGTGGTATTGAGGATCCAACCGGGATCCTTGGGCTTGCCTAGGCAAGCACTTAGACTGCTAAGCTATCTCTGTGGCCATGCCTGCATTATTTTTGAATTTGTTTTGAAGAGAAAATTTCTCTGTGTATGTTCAGTAAACATTAGGTTTTAAGTTTGAAGTCATAAAAGAACCTTGATGTTACCCCACAAACATTTCCTCTTCAGGGAGTCTATTCCTTTCACTATCCTCAACTTCCATCACACACCCATTCCCATGGAACAAGACTCTCTGACATGAATGTTACGGTATTAGAACCAGGACCAGATGCTGCCCCTCAAAGTTCAAATATAGTCCATTCTCTGGTAAGCCAGTAGAGAAAACTTGCTGAAAAATGAAAAAAAAAAAAAAAAAAAAAAAAAAAAAAAAAAAAAAAAAAAAAAAAAAAAAAAAA
>PVJA010033166.1:0-13278 GCA_004027025.1 Myocastor coypus | reverse complement strand
AGTATCTGTTCAATTTAACTTTTTTAACTGCGTCTTTTGTAGAAAGCAATCAATTTAGAATCATCAATATGTTCAAAGACTTCCGAACATGTTTCTCTTTTAATCTGGGTAAATCTGAATAGACAGCAACATACAGCAAGAAACACTTGATCTATAATAACTAGGAAAACATAAGAACTTCCTGATTAGGTGAACTTGGACACAGAATGAAAAATTACTGAGAAAGGATAGTTATCCACGTCTAAGACCACAAGATCTGTACATGACACCCCTTGCTGACTCTAACAGCTCAGATACTTCCCCATAAGTTTTTCATGAATGGTGTAGGCTTCACACTTGTTTTTGTTTTCCAAAGGGAGGCATTGGATGGCAGATTCTGCGAGGGCAACACAGTGACTGGGCACTATGGTAAAGAAGGAGATCCACTTAGCCTTCGCTTACAGAAACAGTCTAGGGGCAGGATGTACCTCACAGGCCTTTGTCTGTTGATGTCCTTGCCAGGATATTTTAGCTCAGAAAAGTTAGGCTGTTATCACTGTTTATGTTCTTTTTTTGTGCCCAAGTCATTAGACATCAATCGTAGGGCTTTGGAATGAGGATGTAGAAAGAATTCACTAGAGTTGATGGTTTAGCCTACAAAATTTGCCAGGTTATCCAACCTGGAGGTAGGATTTTCCATGGTGAGCTTGTTCATCTTTGTACTTGCTCTAGAGTTTAGCATCTTCTTATTGGGAAAATTTTTGTTCAGTGATCTACTCTTTCAATTAAATTTGTTTTCTACAGACACATATTGACTGCTTATGTTAAGTTATTTTTCTCTCAATTATTTAGATTGAACTCATATTCTCCTTTCATATTCCAGAATGAATTGAACATCGAGTTCCTACTTTGAAATGAACAATATGCTCTTGTTTGTGCTGGGAAAAATAAATCTACTACTGTTCCTATTTTCAACCTATGGCTCATTACCCAGAATCTTTGGTAAAAGAGGAGTTCCAAGTGAATGGCTCCCCAGTAAACAAACTTTACTGTGTAAGCATCAGTGCTTTAGTTTACTGTCATCATTTTCAATTACATTTTGAAAGTTATTATTTAAGTTGTTTACCAACTAGAACTATATGCTTTTAATGTCTTAAGCTTATGAAATCAGCCACAATTAATACAGTGAACTGTGCTGTATTAAAACATCATGGTTAGTCATGAATAGAAGAATAAATTTATAAAATGATTCAAAATTGCTTATTTAATTTATTTTGTCATTGAGGGCTAGAAACATAGTGCAAGAAGGTAAACAATGGTGTTTTTTCTGGCTAGTTCCTTGACTTGCTCTGTGTTATGTTCAGTTCACAGAGCTGTTAGTAGCTCAGTGACAAAGGCACAGTAACATGTATTTAAGTAACTCTGAAGGTTGTGCTAGGCAGCATTTCTCATGAAGAACTCAGTGTTACCCATTGATTGTCACATCCAAATATAGTTGCTATTGTGAAAGTATCAAGATTTAAGATTGTGAAGAGGGCATTAGGCAGGTTATGAAGGCCCTGCCCTCTTAAGTGGATTAATGTTTTTATTGATTATCTCGGGTTGATTATCTCGGGAATGGTTCCTGATGTGAAGAATGAATTCATCCTGTTCTTCCTCTCTGTCTCCAAGCTCTCTTTTACCCTTATGGCATGTCATTTCATACCACAAAGGCCCTTACCAGATGTGTCTTTTAAATCTTGTATTGTCAGCCTCTGGACTTATGTACTAAATAGATTCCTATTGCTTGTAATTTACCACGTCTGTGGTATTCAGTTATAACAGCAGAGAACCGAATAAGAAACCAAGTCATCTTGTTCTTTTCAACTCTTTTACAGGGTATCCCTCCAGAACAAATAAAAGTGGTAGTTAAAATTGAGCTGTAAATATGAATCTCTCCCAATTCCAAGAAAATTACTTTATAAAAGCACAGCACATTCTCAGTTTTCATGCTGACTCAAAGTTACCTACTTTATATCTGTAGAACACACCAAGGAGAGGATATTTACCCAGGAATCCTTGAAGTCATATAACTATTTTGAAGTTGTATCATTCTTCCTCAATCTCCTTCATGAATGCTAGTGTATCTTTTACTTTTTCACATTTTCAGGGAGTAAGGATTGAAATGGACACACTCACATCATATTCCAGGAATAAAATTAATTAACGAAGATAGCAGGCTAAACCCATATTGTAAAGAAAAACATACCTTTTGCAGACTGCTTCATACTTTAAAGGCATTTGTGTTCTCCAAGGTCAGTCATCTTATTATGCAGGATGGTGCTTAGCCAGTTTCTTAATTGCAGTGGGTACTCTTTAGAGCCTTCTGGGAATTAGAAAAGAAGGCTGTATCTCTTTATATATGTACCTTTAGTTTTCAAAATGAAAGTTTGAAAAAATTGTTGTAGTAAGGACTCAATTACGCTCTTTGCCAAGGGCCATTATTAAGCTCAGTGTCTGTCAAGGAGAAGGGGAGGAAGGAAGGTTAATTCTTTCATTTGCAAATGTTTGTTCACTTTCCCTTTCCTGTCTCAGTCTGGGGGAATGAATAATACCGCTTGTTAGAGCTGCTGCGAAAACAGAAGCGTGTGGGTGCTGAAGGCAGCTCTAAGGCAGTGGGTGTGGAATATTTCCTGTAAGGTCCTGGGAGAAAAAGTTTTAGGCCAGGTGGTTGCCCTTGCAAGTAGTAACTTCCACTATTCTAGCATGAAAGCAGCCATGGTTACTGTGTAAATGAATAGGCAGTGCTATGGTGTAACAAAGTTTTATTTATGGCAGCAGGGGGTGGCTCTTAGTTTTATGTTTGCCCACCGCTCAGAGTTTTATTATGGTTGTGAGCCAGTGACAAGGTTAGACTGAATACTTCTATTTATTGATTGTACTCAGAGGACTGTATTTCTTGTTTTAGGCAAGATATGTTGATGTGTAAAAACATGTTTGTGAAACTAAGAATTTTATGTTAAAAAAAGAGATAAGAATGTCACACAAATGAGGTAAATTTCTAAATTGTTCTCCACAGAGTTCTCCTTGCATTTGAGTCCTTACTGAGAGGAGATTTTGTCTACACTGCATGGCTTGTCTGGGCCCACTGAACTTCTTCAGTATCGTGTTTTCATCAGGTGCTATTGGTGTGTGGAGAAGCTTTAACTGACAAATGATATTCTAAAGACAGGTTTTTGTGGCTGTTGGGAAGACATTGAGAAGTGTGTGTGTGTGTGTGTGTGTGTTATTCACAAATTCCACTGTCTGAGCATTGTCTACTCCATCTATTCTTGGTGCTACTTGTGTTTTCTCCACAGTACTGGGATGCTTAGAATAACTTGTTCTAAATTAAAAGAGAAGTTTGAGCCTAGGGTACAGTGTCAGTTTAAAAGTCTTATTATCTTTGATTGCTAGAAGAATTTTAGAAGATTCCCTCAGATACTGTGGCGTATTGATAAAAACACCTAAAATTTGGGTGGTGAAGTTTATTATAAATAAACAAAAAGGGGCCCGGCAGGATGGCTCAGTGGTCTAAAGCGCCTGCTTAGGAAAGCTTAGGCAGCTGCAGGGACAGTGGTTTGATCCCTGGCACCACATGCTGCACCAACCCTGCCCTCAGGGCAGGCTGAGCTGGCCATAAAAACAAACAAACAAACAAACAAAAGTTCTGAAACAAGAAAAATAATAAAATAAAAAAATTCTAAAAAGAATAAACAAAAATTTTCCTTATCATCTCTTTGAACAAAATTCAAAGAAGCTTGAAGTATGAAGTTATATAATGCTTACCTCAAGAATTTTCAATCCCTTTGCCATTTCCCAAGTACCATAAAAGAAATGAAAAAAACAAAAACAAAAAACAAAAAAGTATCCACTATACTTGATCAAAGAGTATGTGAATATCTGTACCTAATGAAATTTCCAAGTATCCTGTTTGGATAGGAATCACAAACTATGCTTAACTTCAAGATTATCTTTTAGAAAGAAGTCATAAGTCGTGCCTGACATATGCCTGACAGTACATAGACATATGTTTTTACTTTGGACTCCTTATTGCCCTTATAGAATGATGAAGGCTTGACATATGTACATTTAAATTAACATTTTAAAAATTTATTGTTTTTTTTATTTACGATATATTCTGTCAAAGTGAGCATGATATTTCTTTCTATATTTTAGAAAGAGAAAAAGAAAAAGAGAGTTTCAAAACAGGTTAGTAGGAGAGTTATGATCATTAATACATTGCATAGTGTTGTCTTTATAGCAATTATTCAGAGTAGCAGATACAGGCATGATATCTTGTGTAAGCAATATTAGCACAGAAGCTTCTTTTTAATGATCTAAAAAATTAACTGTAGAGGTATTGTAACTGTCCTGTTTATGCACACAGTTTTCTTGTTCTTTTCTTCATTCCCACATGCCCCATCACAGTTTGTCTTTTATTTTCAACAGTTTCTTTCCAATTCACAACGTATATTTATTTAGTCATGTAGTTTCTCGCACTAATGAGACAATGTGATGTCTTCATATATCAATCTGAATTATTTCACGTATAACTATGGTCTCCAGTTGCATTCATTTAAATATAAAGTTAATAGTTTATCTTTCCTTATGGCTGAGTAGTACACTATTACATAAAAAGAACACATGATTTTTCATCCATTCCTCAGACAAGGGACATTTGGGTTGTTTACAAGATTTAGCAATGACAAATTGTGCTGCTATAAACATGGATGTACATATATTGCTGTGGTTTGATGTTTTGAATTCTTCTGAGAAGATACCGAGAAGGAAAATAGCTGGGTCAAATGGGACTGCCAATCCTAGTATTTGAATGAATCTTCGTACTTACTTCCACAGTGGTTGCACAAGTCTAAACACCCACAGTGGAGAAGGGTTCTTTTTTTGTACCAGCCCTGCCAGCATTAGCTATCAGTTGATTTTTTGATGATAGCCTCTCTGGAGTGCGATGAAATTTCAGTGTTGTTTTAACTTGGATCTCTCAAATGAATAATAACGTTGAATATTTATCATATATTTATTTGGCATTCATGTTTATTCAGTGTGTTTGTCTCAAATTCCTATTTTTGGATTGCATCTTTGAATTTCAGAGATCAGATCTTTTTCTGGTTCTTTACATGTTCTAGGTATAAGCCTTTTAGATGAGACAAAACTGCATATAATTTTTTAACTCTGTGGGTTTCCTTTTCACTCTCTCTGTGATTTGTTTTGTTGTGAACAAGCTTTTTAATAAAATGAGGTCTCATTTGTTGATTGTTGTGATATTTCCCTTGCAGTCACAGTTTAGTTCATGAACTCTCTGCCTATATCTATGTCTTCAAGATTTCTAACTATCTTCTCTTCTAGTAAATTTAATGTTTTGTTTTAATATATAGATCATTGTTCCATTTCACTTTAGTGCATGGTGATAGATGTAAATGATATTTCATTTTCAGCCTATAAAAAGCCAGATGTTTCTGCACCATTTCTAGGTTCTTTCTTCCAGTGAACATGTTTGGTTCCTTTGTTAAAGATAAGGTTGCTGAGTGTGTTGGGGTTCTGTGTGTATCTTCTATTCTATTCCACTTATCCTCAGCCTAATTTTTTCCCAATATCAGCTGATATTATCATAGGAGCTTTGTATCATAGTAGCAAATCTAGGTTTATAATGGCTCCTGACTTGCCTTTGTTGCTTATAAATGATTTTGTTACTTTAAACATCTTTTGAATAAAAAAGAATTTCAGCGATATTTTTAAGTTATATCCATAGTATCTATAATGGTATTTTGATCAAGATTTCATTAAATCTGTATATTAGATTTCAGAGAATGGCTATGCTCACAATATTGGTCCTTCTTATCTAAGACCAAGGAACACCTTTTAAAAGGTGTTGTAGCTTTCACTATACTGATTTTTCACAGTTTGTTAGATTCCTTTTTAAGTATTTCACTGTTTGGAAGTTATTGTGAATAATGTGGTTTCCCTAATTTCTCTGAGTGACTTTTTTTTTTTTTTGTATATAGGAATGCTCCTGAGATTTGAGTGTTGACTTTGTATCCCACTACACCATTTAATTTTCATATTAAATCTCCAAGTTTTTGGGGTCTTTCATGTACAGTAGGATGTCATTTGCTAAAGCAATGATAATTTAAATTCTTCCTTTCCTATCTTAATTCTTTTCAGTTTCTTCTCTAAGTCAAAAGCTCTCACTAATGTTTTCAGAACTCTGGAATGGTGATAATGGACATCCTTGTCTTGTTCCTGATTTTAGAATGAAAGTTTTCATTTCTTGACTATTTAGAATGATGTCAGCTGTTGGTTTGTCATAGATGTCTTTTATAAGACTGAGGTTATGAATATCTATTCCAATGTTTGTAGAATTTTAATCATGAATCAGTATTGGACTTTGTCAAATGATTTTCCTACACCTATTGAGATAATCATGTAATTTTTGTCTTTGGTTCTGTTACTCTGGTGCATTAGATTTATTGATTTATATATGTTGAACTATCCCTGCATCCCTGGGATGAGTTCTATTCAGTGAAGATAATTTGCTGCATTCTACTTTCTTGTAGCTCACTAGGGATTTTTGCATCTATGTTCTTTAGGGAGTTTGGAGATTAGTTTTATTTTGTTTGCATTTTTCTCTGTTTTTTTTTTTCAAACAGAGTAATACTTGCTTCCAGCAATGCTTTTGGAAGTATTGCTCCCCTTTGAATTTTTTTTAAAGCATTTCAGCACTAGTGGTATAAGCTCTTTTGTAAATTTCTTGTAGAATTCAATAGTGAATCCATCAGGGACTGAGATTTCCCTTGATGACAAATTCATAATTACACATGTGATCTCACTGGATGATTTTGGGTTATTTAGAATTTTTACATCTTTTTGATTTAGTTTTGATGATTCAACTGCATCTGGGAATCTATTTCTTTTTTTTTTTTGTACAACTTATTAGGATAGAGATTCTCACTGTAGGCAGTGTTGATGTCCTGAGTTTCTGTTGGATCCATTCTAACGTCCTCCATTCCATTCCTAAGTACTTAAATTCGTGTTTTTTTTTTCTCTTTTTGCATGAGGATGGCTATATTTTACCAATTTTATTTATTGACTAAAAGAAGCAATTTTTCAAGGTCTGGCATGTATGGGGGAACTTCCACCTGTTCGCTGCACTTAGAAACCACCCAGCCAGACCCCAGGCTCAGCGTGCCTGTGGAACTTCTGCTGGCTTGCCGCACCCTAGAACCCTTCTAGCCAGACCCCAGGCCTGGCATGGGTGTGGAAACTTCTACACACTCGTGGGAACCTCCTACATCAGATAGGACTCCTGTGGACCATGCAGCAGACCTCCTTGAAGAGAGACTAGCTGCCAAACCCAACCAGCTAGTCCAGGAACTGAACATTTTGCCAGAGAATCACAGTGTGTTCACATTCATGGGCTACAGCAGAAGGAAGTTGAACACAGCAGCCAGACACTAGAACCAGGTACATTTGGATGAATTCACACTTGGTAGATCCAGATGTGGCAAGCTAAGGTACTTTGCTAGTCCCAGATCTATGAGAGCATAATCTATATTCTTCTTTTGACTAATAGAGGTGTCAATAGGTGACCAAGGCAAACCAATCTACCTGGAATACCACAAGTACATCAAGGGAAGTTGAACAGACAGAATTTAGTGTAACTAATTTAAATACAAATTCCCAATTTAATGTTTTCCATTATGGTCTAAAATAATAAAAAAAACCCCATTAATTGTAAAAGTTTCCCAACTTCTAAGTATAACTACACGTTATTAGTGTTCCTAGTTGTACTTCTGTAAATATAAAACTGCAACAGGATAGACCACATAATCTCTCTTGGGTAAGAATTTCAGTAAGTTCTAAGGTAATAATTGCACCAAAACTTTACACCAAAGATCAGAGGACAATGCTGTACAAAATGACAAAGAGATGGAGCAAAACGCAGTATCAGGCCCAAGCTGATCCAGAACAAATGCAGGCATTTGTAAATAAGTAAATAAACAACTTCAGAAAAGTACAGAGAAAATCAGAGTTCAAATAGTCTCTAAAGAACAAAAAACAAAAGCATAAAACAGAAATGATAACTATAATGAAAGAATTACTAAGTGTTTCAAACGACACTGGTAAAAAAGAGATTAGAAAAATGTTGGGATCCTTGAATAAGCAAAGCAGGAAAGAAATAGAAGGCAAGAAGAAAACTCAAAGAGATATGTAGGAAATGAAGATCTCGATCACAAGCTGGAAGACTGCTTGAACAAAAGCGAAAATTGAGTTTCAAATCTTGAAGATAACATTGTAGCTAGTGAAAAGGTAAGGAAAGATCTCTTAAAAACAACTAGGATGCAGGAAAAGATAATTCAACATTTACAAGATGAATAATGTGATTTTAATAGACATTAATGAGGAAGAAGGAGTCAATTCAAATAATGTAAAAAGGATATGGGCAGAAGCAATAGAAGAAAACTTTGCAAATATGGGTAAACAATCTGACATTCAGGTAACTGAAGCGTATAGAACTCCAAAAAACATCAACCCAATTAAAAATACACCCAGACATATAAGAGCCAAGACCCCAGAAATCCAGCAGAAGAACATTATACTAAAAGCTACTAGAGAAAAGAAACAGATCACATTTAAAATAAATCCCAACAGAATAATGGCCGATTTCACTTGACAAACCACATAGTCAATAAGAGCATGGAGCAGAGCACCTCAAATCCTCCATGAAAACAAACTCCAACCCAGACTGCTATACCTTGAAAATGTCTCTTTCAAGTTTGGTGGAGAAGTAAAATACTTCCATGACAAAGAACAGCTGAAGAACTTCGTGACAACAAAGCCAACCCTACATAGACTACTAAAAGATATTCTAGAGAGGGATGAAAATGATCAAAAATCTATGAGTGAGAAGGGAAAGAACCCAACAAATAGGGCAAACAGTTAAACATAGGAGAAAAATGAGTAAACAGTATCAGATAAATAACATGTCAATCATAAATTAATACATCTTAATTATAGCCATTAGTGTAAATAGACTCAACTTGCCAATTAAAAGGAACAAACTGGCATAGTGGATTACGAGATAAAAATCCAACAATATGCTCTATACAGAAAACACACTTAACTCATAAAGAAATTCAAAGGATGAAAACCATAATGAATACCCCATCACCTCAGAGAAAAGGAGGGGTAGCAATCCTGTTGACAGACAGTCTCAGCTTCAAAGGAAGAATGATCAAGCAAAATAAAACCACTACATAAAGTTTAGGGGAAAAATTCAAGAATATTCACAATCATAAATATGGGTGCACCCAGGTATATAAGATAAATCTTAATGGATAAGAAAAATCTAATATCCAGTACCACAATCTTAACAGGAGACATTAACATCCCTTATCTTGAAAGGATAGGTCAAGAAAAAAATTAGTAAAGGAGTAGCACAACTGAACCAAAATTTGGAACAGCTTGATTTTGTGGACATATAAAGGTGATCCACACAATCACTTCTGAATACAGATTTTTTCAGCTAGATATGGGATATTTTCTAAAATAGACCCCATACAAGTCCATAGGTCATGCTTAATTATATGCAATAAAACAGAAATTATCCCATGAATATTGTCTGACCTGGAAGGAAATGGCAAAGAAACTACAAAAAATTCAGAAGTACATGGAAACTAAATAATAACCTCCTCAGCAACTAACAGGCTACAAAACAAATTAAGCAAAAAAATAAACAATATCTACAATTTAATGAAAATTCAAACAAAACTTAAGGGAATTTATGGGATACAATGCAAGCTGTTCTTGGAAATTTATAGCAGTGAACTCAAATATTAGGAAAATAGAACAGCAAAAAATAAATAACGGAATGCTGCCTTTCAAAATCTAGAAAAGGAAGAGCAAACCAAACTCAAAGCCCAACACTTCAGGAAATTATAAAAATTATAGCAGAAATTAATGCAACTAGTATGAAGAAAACAGTACAAACAATGAATGAATCAAAAACCTGATTCTTTGAAAGATTAAATAAAACTGATAAGCTCCTAGCTAACCTCATCAAAAAGAAGAAAGAAAAAACTCAAATGGAAACAATGAGGGATGAAAAGGGTGAAATTTCCACAAATCTTGTGGAAATTAAGAAGCTCATCATAGTTTTTTGCGTCCTTTTTTTTTTTTTATTATTTTTATTTTTATTTTAGGGAAGATGTACAGGGTTTTCAGGCTCTAACTGCTACATAGGAATCATAGTGATTGGCCTGTTTATAGGTTCCCAACGGCTGGTATTATAGGCACTTGGCACCATGCCCAGGCTCAGTCACCATCATAGCATGCCCCAGAGATGATGGTGGCATGGCAGGCCTGGGGATTAAACCTCTGGCCCCTGTGCCTGCTTGCAGTTGTTTTAATCTGCTGAGCTATTTTGCCACACCACGTTCAGAATCTTTATGGTCACACAACTGAAGACACAGAAGAAATGAATAGATTCCTAGAAAGGTAAAAATTGCCAAAACTGAATCAAAAAGATATGAGAACTTTCAATAAGAGCCAATGAAATACAAAATGTAATAAAAAGTCTACCAACAAAGAAAAACCCAGGCGCTGATGGATTTATTGCTGAATTCTACAAGAAAGCTATGAAGACATAATCCTAATACTTGTCAAACTCTTCAATGAAATTTAAAAGGAAACAGTTCTCCCAAAATCATTCCTGGAGGTGAGTATTATACTGATACCAAGGCCAGAGAAAGATGCAGTTAAAAAGGAGAAATATAAGCCAATCTCTCTTGTGAACACAGATGCAAAAATCCTCAATTGAATCCCAGCAAAGAGAATACAGCAAATCCTCAAGAAGTTTATACACCATGAACAGGAAGGATTCATCCCAAGAATGCAAGAATGGTTCAACAAATGCAAATGTTTACATGTAACATACTACATCAGTAGGGTGAAATCCAAAAACACATGATCATCTCAATTGATACAGAAAAGTCTTTTGACAAAGTCCAACACTCATTTATTTTCAAAGTCCTACAGAAAATTGGCATTGATGGCCTCTACTTTAATCTGATAAAAACCATTTATGGTAATCCTTGGCTAACATAATTCTAAATGGGGAAAAATGAAATCTTTTACTGTCAGAGCTGGTACAAGACAAGGATGTCCTCTATCACCACTCCTGTTCAGTATAGTTCTCATTTATTAGCTAGAGCCATTAGAGAAGAAAGAGAAATGAAAGGAATAAGAATAGATAAAGAAGTTAAACTATCATTATTTGAAGATGATATTTTACTTGAAAGATGCAAAAAACTTCTCCAAGAAGCTACTACAATTAAAATGCAAATTCAGCAGTATTACAGGCTACAGAGTCAATACCGAAAAGTCAATAGCATTCCTCTGCAGAGATAACACTGAGAGGGAAAATAGAGAAATAATACCTTTTACAGTATCACTACAGAAAATGAAATATTTAGGAATTAATGTAACTAAAGAAGGAAAAGTTGTGTTCAGTGAAAATCACAGCGCTTTCAAGAAAGAGATTGTATAGGATTTCCAAAAATGGAAATATATTCTCTACTACTGGGTAGGAAGAAACAACATTGTGAAGATGGCCCAACTCCCAACATTCTTATACAGATTTAATACAATCCCTATCAAAATACCAGCAACATACTTTAGAGACCTAGAGAAATCATCTCTAAAATTTATTTTGAACCAGAAATTGCCTATAATAGCAAAGGCAATCTTTGACAACAATGGTAAGGCAAGAGACATTACAATTCCTGGATTGAAATTATACTACAAACATACTGTGACAAAAACAGTATGGTATTGGCAAGAAAAATAGTCCTGAGGATCAGTGGAATAGATTAGATCATGTAGAAGCAACTACAAACATACACAGTGATATTATCTTTGACAAAGGGGCCAAACATGTTTACTGGAAGAAAGATCACTGTTTTAACATATGGCGATAGAAAACTGGCTCTCTACATGCTGGAAACTAAAACTTCACCCAAGTCTATCGCTATGCACTAAACTAAAGTCAAAATGGATTAAAGATCTAAACTTTGAAACAGAAACACTAAATCTCCTGGAAGAGAAAGTAGGAGGAAGTCTTGAAGACAATGGGGTAGACAAACTGTTCATGAACAAAAATCATACTGCACTTTTAATACTTGAAAAAATTAACATCTGGGACTTCTTGTTTAGAAGTTTTTGCATGTCAAAAGAAATTACCAGCAGAGTGAAAAGACAGCCCTCAAATTCGGAAAAAATCTTGACTACTAAGCACTCAGGGAAAAGTCTTCTCTAGAATTTATATATAACTAAAAGCATTAGGTTCCCCAAAATTTGAGACCTAATCCAAAAATGTACAACTGAAATGAACACACATATCTTAGAGGAGGAAATACTAGAAGCTAATAAATAGATGAAAAAAATGTTCCACATCACTAGCCATCATTGAAATGCAAATTAAAATACCACTGACATACCATATCACTCCAGAAAGAATGTTTATCATAAAGAAATCAACCAACAACAAATATTGGGGAGGCTGTGGGGAAAAGGAACCCTTTGCCACTGCTGATGGGAATGTAGACTGGTGTAAGCTTTATGAAAATCAGTATGGAGACTCCTTAAAAAAAACTAGAACTGGAAATCCCATTCAATCCAGCTATCTCCCTACTGGGAATTTTCCCAGAAGAACTGAACACACTATATCGCAGTGATATTTGTGCACCTTTGTTTACAGAAGTGCAATTTGTGATAGCCAGAAGTTGGAAACAACCAAAATGCCCATCACCTGATTCAGTTATAAAAAATAATGAAGTTGAAACCTTCTTATATAAGTGGAATCAACTTGAAGATATACTCCTAAGAGAAATATACCAGAGCCACATTTGTAAATATATAGTCTCCCTAGTGTAAGAACTCAAAAGAAACAAATATTGAAAGGTATAACAGAGATAAATGGAAAACAAGCACAGGTATTACATAATGTAGGGAGAGCAAAGAGAAAAGTTAGGCAATATGGCAGGGGAAAACCATACACTTGTATATACAAGATTGTTTAGGGAGATTGTCCTAAGAATCTCTATAAGGTTTTTGAAACTAGCATTAAATTGGTGGATTTCTCACCCTGAGTAACTTTATATGCTGATGTCTGTGAACCAAGCAATTACACTGAACACTAAAACCATATGTGGAATACCTATTATTCTGGTCTTCTAAATGTAAAGTACTTCTAATGTCATATCA
>PVJA010033165.1:0-23535 GCA_004027025.1 Myocastor coypus | reverse complement strand
GAAGAAGAAGAAGAAGAAGAAGAAGAGGAGGAGGAGGAGGAGGAGGAGGAGGAGGAGGAGAAGAAGGAAGAGGAAGAGCAGGAGGAGGAAGAAGAAAAGAAGAAGGAAGAAGAGGAGGAGGAGGAAGAAGAAAAGAAGATGAAGAAGAGGAGGCAGAAGAAGAAAGTGATGAGTAAACATTAGGCGGAAGGAGAAGCCATCCCATTTTGCCACTCTGTAGGACAGGCATAGGAAGAAGCAATGGTTCCTGGGCGAGGGAGTGACAAGCATGCTTTGCAGCCATACCTCGGTTCACGAATTTACCTCTTTCTCAAGCTCTGGTCCCAGCATTCACTCCACAAGTCTGGTCGCCACCAGATTGCACACGCTTGCTAGCAGTTCTGTGATAGCAAGTATCTCAGAACAAATTCTGCAACCAAATTCAGAGAGAGAATTAAGTTCACGAACTAAAGTACGCTGGGATAGCCGCACTCCATTTGGGGCCACAGCTGGCCTGGATCCTTGCAATTACATTCCTGTATCACCTTTCTATACAGTGATTTTATTTTCCATGTCCTTCAGCAACAGACCCAGTGCTACCTCTGGTCACATCCTGAGCCCCCTTGAGTGTGGTCTCCTTAAGGGCATAGATTGTTGTTTCACTAGCTAGAAACTTTGTGAAAATATGAATAAGACTCAACAGTTCAGGAAAATAACATAGGGCCTGGGAAGAGAGCTAGGTGGTCTAAGCACCTGCCTGCCAAGTACAAGAGCCTTGGTTTGATCCCCGTACTACATTCCATGCCTGAAATCCTGGGCACGCTGTGCTGGCCACCGAAACCAGGTATGGTGGTGCATGCTCCTAATCCCAGCACTGAGGAGGCTGAGATAGGATCAGTATGAGTCCAAGCAGCATAGCAAGACCCTGTACCAAAAGAATGAATGAATGGATGAATAAATGAATGAATGATTAAAAAACATCTAGTAACATCTCTAGTAAGAGAAAAAATTAGGGAGCTGGATTTTTCTGTTAGCCACATAGCCTGGTTGCCTATCATAGATTCTGCACATTTACAAAAGAAATCTAATAGATTGCTTTTCATAAGGCATAAATGCTACAGGTCTTCCTCTGGTCACTTGATGATCCTGGTATCACTATTGTGGAAGTCAGCATTAGGCTCTGGACAGTGGGCAGGTTGCCATGTTCCAGGGCTGCTGGATATGGCTAAATAGACAGTGAGCTCCTCCAGGCCTGTACCCAGCTGACCTGTTCAGAATGTTTTGCCTTTGTCCAGAGTCCCTCCCGACCAACCACCACCACCCTCACCCTCCATAGTACCATACCTGCCACACCAGGCCTTTGGCTTCTGTGATGCAGAATTCGAAGAACGATGTGATATTAGGGGGTGTATGCATGTGTGTGTCACACGTGCGCACGTGTGTTCGTGTTGGGACTACTTAAGCTAGATGGGGGACATTTCGTGGGAGAGACAGTTATACCAGAAGAGCTTTGGGGTAGGGATGGTCATCTAGGCTCTTTACCAGAGTTGCTCTGAGACATACAGGATTTAGCCTCCACTCCCGCTGAGGTCAGACTTGAGGTTGGGCCTTACTTTGGCTGATAATTATGAGCAGGGGTAAAGTGGATCATTTCCAAGTAGGAGCTTTAAGAGACATACATGAATTTTCTTATTCTCTCCTGTCCCTTCTGACTATGGAACCACATGAGGAGGTGGAGCTGAGGTAACAAGCCTGACCCCTTGCTGACATGTAGCATGTGCCGGAAGAGACTGAGCTGTGTCACCACTGAGATTTCAGGGTTGTTACTGCGGCACAAACTGCCGTGCCCTGACGAATGCCTGCTCAGTGCCCTTCATTGTTAAAGACAATAGAAAACTTCAATTGAGCACTGACTATGAGCACAAGACAAAATAGTGGAGATACAGCTACAGCTATAGGCAAAACAAAAAGAACTGTTTCTCAGCAAGCTTATATAGTAGCGTGGGAAAACAGGCCACTTATAAAAAATAATCCCGTGAGATATTTGTTGGTGCTAAGTGCTTCTGTTTAGCAGTATTAAGAAGAGTAAAGCCAGAAAGGAGGAAGATGGGAAAGGTATGGAAAATATAATTTTATACAGGAATTCTAGGAGGGACCAGTGAGAGCGTCATATTTGCATGGCGATCTGAAGAAAGTAGGGGAGCAAGCAAGCTTTGCTGGTATGTGCGGAGGAGCATGCCTGGCAGTGGAGACAGGACATGCCAAGGCCCTGGGGCAGGAGTGTGCCAGGAGCACAGAGCCACAGTTTGTGCCATGGGACACGACTGCAGTGAGCACAGATGAAGCAGTCAGGGTGAGTCGGGGGGACTGGTGTTAGGCAGCACAGGGCCTCCAAGGTCAGAGTAAAACCGGGTCTTGCTGTGAATCAGTAATCCTTGGAAGACACAGGCAGATGTTTGTCATGACCTGGCTTCATTTTGACAGGATTTCTCTGGCTGCCTTGAGGATATGTAGGAGTGGAGCCGAGGCAGTTATGCCGTTAAAATAATCCAGAAAACAGATGTTGCGTGGTTTGGACCAAGGCACTAGCAGTGGAGGTGCAGTGAAGTAGCTGCAGTTGGGCTGGGTCTTGCAGCAGGCGCTGGCAATATCTGCTGAGTTGTTGGATGTGCAGTGTGAGGAGAAACAAGTTACAGAAGGCTCCAGAGCTTTGGCCTGGCCGGTCAGGAGAGAAGAGTTTCCACCATCTGGAGCCGGCAAGCTTGCCGGAAGAGCTAAGCTGATAATGATGAAGGGCTCGGCTTTGCACATTTTAATCTTGAGATCTCTGCTGACCATAGGTTGCTGGGTGACTCTTTTCCCACCTCCTCACCGCTCTGAGCTTAGCTCATACAGGTCTTCCTGCTGCCAGAAGGTATCAGGGTGATGATTTCAGGAGCCCTAAGTCATGCTGCCATCTGCTAGTGCCCACAGAGGGTTCGTCATCATTGTTGGGGAGCCTTCTGGGAGTTGTGGGGAGAAGATTTCCTTCTCTGTAAGAGCTCCCCATACGAGGTGCACTTGGCCTGTGAGGCCTGCACACTTGTAATGAGCTGAATATAGATTCGACTGAGCTATAAAATAAAATAACTATTTTAATGCATCGCATCTCCCTGCCAAGGCAGCTGAAGAGAAGGCTGTGAGCAATAAAATTAGCCCAGAGAAAGAAATGAGAAACCACTGAACGTAGCTACCTTCTAAAAGGAAACAGATTAGAAGGGCCCAACAAAGGAAGCCATCACCAGGAGTGAGACTCAGCAGACGGTGATAAAACAGCTTCGAGCAGAAAGGCCACAAGGAAACTTTCCAGGCTGCGGTCTGGTGCTCTGCCAATCACCAGAGCGACCTCCTCTTTCCCCCTGGCTTCACCTTTCCCCAGCTGCCAGGATTTCTCCCCGGTGTCTTCCTGAGTCATCCTGCTCCTGAGGAACCTGGGAGTCACCATCACTCCTGCCCTTTCGCTCACTGCTGTCAGCTAGATCGCGGCCCTTTTCTACGGCCTCACCAGGTCCCACCCACCGCAGCTACTTTTGTCTCCCAGCAGTGTTCTACTTCTGCCTTGGTCTCCAGACGTTCAGAGGATAGGGGCTTACCATGAAAGTCAACTCAAGCTCACCTTTAAAACCCTCCAGCGGAATCACGTTTTACCTGGGTAGGATCAAAATGATGTATAGGGTTTCCGAGTCCCACATAAAAAAAAAAATAAACCTATGCACTTCTCTAAACTGAACGCCACCATGTGCCATTTTCCTTTGCTTAGTTGGCCTTCAGTCTGTCTCAGTGCATGAGTCCTGCTCTGGCCTCAGGACCCTTGCACAGACCTAACCCAGTGCTTGGAATGCTCTACCCTAGTTCTACACGTCGTGCTCGCAGCAGTTTTCTACTCACGTAACACTCATGACATCTGCATCATTAGTTACTCTGCATTACGTGGCCCTGAGGAGTTAGCTAGCTCGTGGTAGTCATAATCATGGGAATGGTCTTGTTTATGTGCTTATATATCTGTTTTTCACACCATATGCAAGTATGATGAGAATAGGGACTTTGCTTATTTCCTTCTGAATTTCCAGGACTTAGAATATCCAACCTACACACATATGTGTACCTATAAATGGATATTTAAACACATTATCTGGATATTGACAGCAAGCATTAATAGAATACTTAGCACTAGAGTTCATAATGCAAAATATTTGCCTACTTTGTTCTTCGCATGCACATCCAATAGAACGCACACATAGCGTTAAAACTTTTTCATGACATATGAATGAATTGAATTATGCATGAAACCCATTTTTCAGGTGAATGCTTAAATGTTTTCCAAAACTCTGGAGGTGGGTGAGTGCCAAGGCCAGGATTTGAACCCACACAGCCCAATAGGGCAGATGTTCTTGGCTTACAGTAGAAGTTCCATGAATGCACGGCATTGCGGGAGGGTCAAGTCTACCAAAGTTGAGAGTTAGAAGGCACGAGACATTTCCCGTCTGGCTCGGAGACTTCTGCTCTTCCCCAATGTCACAATTTGAAGCAGAAAGAAGAAAATTGAAAGCCCGGAGGGGTATGCTTTAGGATTTAAGACCAGAGGAGCAGCAGCAGGCTGCCCGGCCCTGACTGTCACTGCCCCTGAGTGCGCCTCTGCAGACGGACTCGTCCCATCCAGCTCTGCACAGGCCTCGGGGCTGTCTGAAATCAAATGATTATTTCTGAAAGTATTTTATTTTAAAAGCCTTTGAGTGACAAATGATTTAGCAAGTTTTCAACACTGTGCTTCATGTGGTTTCGGTTGCCAGAGGGTGACTTACAGCCAAGCCCGGGAGCTGTAACCCAAGTGAGCCTGTGAGGATCTAGGCAGTCACATCTTCTTTATGGTGTTTAATAAAGCTTAGCACTCTTTCTTTCCTGAGAGTTTTATTACGGTCTGCATGGCAGCACTGCAGCCGGCTGGCACAAGATACCAGCCCTATCTCCTAGAGGGCAGTGTGGAGGAGGCAGTGGTGGATTTGTGGATTTGCTGATCGCACCCAGGCCAGAGGTGCATGGTAAGGGCAGAAAATGTCATGTGGCATGGTGGCACACACCAGAAATGTCAGCCACTTGGGAAACTAAGGCAGCAGACTATGGGTTAGAGGCCGGATAGGTAACTTAGTGAGACTCTTTTAAAAATTTAAAAGTCGGGGGAGTTGGTTGGGGATTTAGTTTAGTGGTAGAGCATCCTGGGATGAATACTCACCTCTCCCCAAAGTAGAAAAGCTTTTCAAGGGCAGAAAAGGGTGAACTCGGTATTCTCAATGCATAGTTTAGCTCCCCTTTCTTGCCAACAGGCTTTATCTCCTTTTTGGCCAGTAAGTTCTCAACTTATAGGTGAAAACTTTTTTCAATACAGCTCTCTAGTTACTGTGAGGTAGTATCTCTTTTATTTATCATCTACCTGCCATTGACATTTTTGCTAGATAGTTTACCTATATTATTTATTGACCCCTTAGCTGTTTTAGTTAGAGTATTTTCCTCTAGTTTGGTTTGGGTTAGAATAGCAGAAAGTTTAAGATAATGGTGAAACTTCTTTGCTCATATATAAAATAAGTGTGGCGGGATGCAGTCCATGTCAGTGATGGGTGGCATGGTGGCGCCAGGACCCAGGCCCTTTTCACTGCTGCTCTTTGATTCTGGGGAAAAGCTACATAAACTGTGGCCCCCAGCTTGGCCCCTGTGGCTAGATTTGGAAAGCAGCACTGGAACCCAACTGCACCTGCTGACCTAGGTGCCCTGCATGGCTGCTTTCACTGTGCCAGAGTCCCTCTCACTGCCACAGAAAGCAGATGGCCAGCAAAGCCCAGGAAGCTTACTCTTGGGCCCTACATGGAAAACATTGGCAGATTTCTGCTGTAGGCCATGGTTTCTACCTTCTGATTAAAAATAGCTGCTCCAGATAAAAATATCTGGTCCTCCGAGATATATTCTAGGTTATGATATGAAAGAAGAGGGCTTCCCTTCCCTTCCCTGCCTTTCACTGCCCTGCCCTGACCTGCCCTTCCCTTCCCTTCCCTTCCCTTGCCTGCCCTGCCCTACCCTGCCCTGCCCTGCCCTTCCTTTCCTTTTCCTTCTTTCCTTTGCACAGTGCTGATGAGTTGGGTACTATACATCCTAATCAAATTCTCTCACCTGAGCTATATCCTCACCCCCTTATTTTTCTTTTAATTTTGAGCCAGGGTCTCACTAAGTTGTTCAGTATAGCCTAAAACTTGCCATCATGGACAGTTCTTTGAAGTTATCCACAATCCTTCTGTTTGCATTTCAGTAGTCAGAATTTAGACAAATAGTTCCACATAGCTTTGAAAGAGGCTTAAAGATGTCCTCAGTGTTCTGCTAGCCCTGAGCCCAGCTAGGTCAAAGTTTTCATGATTAAGGGACATGAACAAAAAGTAGGTGAACAACTATGAACAATATTTCTGTCTCAACGTGAATATCATTAGTCCCACATTACAGCTAGGGAAACAGCATCTCAAACAGTGGAGTAACTTATAAGAAACCATGCCCTAGTTTCATAAAGGGTTACAATGGGTATGGGACATGAGTTAGAATTTAATATTAGAAACATGGAAACATGATTATAGTAAGGAGCAAGAGAGGGTGGGCATCTGAAAGCAGAGATGCTTTGCAATCTCTCATTAATGACTTTTCACTATCCTAAAACACTGTAACTGGACTTCCAAGACCCGATCAGCCAAGCCTTTTCTCTTCTGGGCTTTGGTCTCTCAAGAGCAAAACAGTGCCTTCCTGTATAGATAGCCACAGATCTTCCCATTTTCAAAACAATAGGAAGAAAGCCCTGTCTTTGCTCAACACAGAGGTCCTGGCAATTGAGGTCAGTGTCACACTCATCAGAGTCACCTCGTGCCATACACAAAAGCCTAGAACAGAATCAACACTTAGAAAACCATTGCTAAACTGGGCACAATTCGATTGTGTGAACTTTTGAAGTAAGAACCACTTCATGCTTCTTTGCCCAACTCTTTTATGATCTCGGTCATGCTGCAAATATTATGGTTAACTGTATAACTGGACAGTAGTTCATTTCCAGGAGGCAGAAGACCACCTCAGACTGGTTAAAATGGAAATGAATATTTGCTGGCTAATATCACTGCCAAGTCCAGGGAGGGACAGTTTCATTTGCAAGCACAGCTGGATCTCGGATCTCTCTACCTCAGTGTCTCTTCCTCCACCCCCATTACTGCATTAATTTCTCTTTGCTCTTCTCTGTATAATGGCCTCATACCCTTCTACCTTGAGCTTCCCTGACATGGCTGAAGGTGGTGGGGGTGTCAGCAATTGCTCTACAATCCATGGGTTCCCCCCCCCCAGGAACATGGAGAAAAGGGCTTCACCTCTCTCTCACTCTGTATATCTTTCTTTCCTTCTCTCAGCATTCCCTTAACAGCTTTTACAGAGGATTCTGATAGCATATGTGGCCATCCCTGAGCCGAATGCTATGACCAGAAATCGAGAAATATAATTATAGGTCTCCATCAGGGGCCCGTCTTGGGGTTGGAAGAGTGTGGCAGCTCCATGCAGCTCTTGATGTAGTGGGGAAGGTTTCTGTGCTAGATATACAGGGAGCAAGCAATTTCTTATGTCACTGCTACAGATGTAAAAGAAAAAAAATGAAATAAAGTCCCTGAAGACATGGAGCCCTTAGTTCAAGATGGCCATTTCCAAGACAATGGTCACTTCAGTTATAACTAAGAGATATTACTATTGCTTGTTACATATACCCTTGCAGAAAGAAAAGAACAGAACAGACAAGACAAGACTACCACCATCCTCTTCACGAATGTGTATGCCTCCCTCTGCTATCTGAGACTGATATTAGGCCCTTTCTTTTTTTTCTTCTTCTTTTTCTTTCTTTCTTTCTTTTTTTTTTTTTTAGGTCCTTTCTTTGTGCATTAGTTACTGTTCGGGATTCCTGTGTTTCTTTGCCCTTCTGTGCAAGGTTGATGGATGGGTTTTTAAGCATCTTTAAATGAATTACAATATATGCCAAGCTTATATTTTTGTAATATTTCTGCCAAACTGGATGACTGTAGATGGCCTATTTCCACATTCTTTTGGAATGTGCACATTCATAAAATTTTACGCCTGTCAATTGGTAATTTGCCAGCATTCATTCTCTATCACATCATGGCCATATAAAAAAAAATTTAAATCAGATATGAGCATGGGCAACAATGTCTTCCACTAACCTTTCATTCTGGATATCTTAGTTGGAGAAAGAAGAACTTAAAAGAATAATAGAAAAGAAATGAAAAAAACATAAAGATAGGTGGGCAAGCCAGGTGGGGGAGCTTGATGCTACTTGGTATTGCACAAGTCCTCAACCTGCCAACCTCCCAGTTGTTTTCACTGCAGACAGGGTATCCAGAGCACCTGAGCCTTCCATGTAGGCCATTCCCCAAGCTCAGCTCAACCCTGATAGCTTATTCTGTTAACTGAGACTCTGGGTTGAACTTGACAATACACAAGTGTTACCACTTATATCTAAATGACCCCCAAAGCCTCCTGTGCTCCTAAATGGGGCTTTGGGGATGTGGCTGGATCATGGGTCTGTGATCCTGGCTTAGTCTACTGATTAGCATAGTTCTGGGTGTGGATGATGGGTTGTAGCCTGCATGGAATAAAAAAAGGAAAAATAAGGAAGGCTTGCTGCTTCCTGTCTCCACAAACTATTTCTCTTCTGCCATGTCACCCGCCCTTGAGCCAACCAACTAGGGATTGAAACCACTCCAAACAGTGAGCTCAAATAAACCTTTCCTTCTTTAACTTGCAGGTGGGATGCATTTTGCCCCAGCAGTGAAAAAAAGTAACTAAGACAACAACTTGAACTGGCCTAATGAAAAAGAGATGAGAGGGGGCTGGGGAAATAGCTCAGTAGGATAAGTGCTTGCCTGACAAGCCTAAGGGCCTGAGTTCAATCCCCTGTCCCACAAAAAAAAAAAAAAAAAAAAAAAAAAAAAAGAGATGAGAGGAGATCAGTTTTTAGTGAGGGGCCTGTTGACCTCAGATCTAGCTGCCTGGAGCAGCTCCTATGCTTCTGTCCAAGTGTTGTCTCTCTCCATCTCTCACTCTTTCTCCAGTCTGGATTCAGTCTTAACTTGGTTCCCACACTCAGGTGACAAGAAGCGGCTGTCAACTCCAGGCTAGCGCTCTGCCGTCCAAGCACAGATGGCTACCTGTCTCCCAGTTCCAGGGAAAGCCTGAGGCAGACTCCCGTCTGGCTGGCTGGGGTTCTGGCTTACTGATCCCTGAGCGTGTGCCATACATTGCCAAGGGTGCAGCACGTAGCAGGTCAAGCCGGTGTGGGAGCTCCCTCTCAGCCAGGGCATGGACTGAGAGCAGAAGAGCAGTTATTCTCCAGAGGAAACTGGGGGAGACAAGGAGAGAAGAAAGACGTGTAGCCTTTCCTGCCTCTCTTTCCCAAAGGGGCAATGGGGGAAACACGGAATGCCAGGACCATCTCTGGCCAAAATTAGGAGCAGAGAGTTAGGGATGAGGCTTCTAGAAGGACTCCTACAAATCATGAGGACCGATGATGTGTAGGCATGTTCTGGCTTTCATTTTCAAGTAAAATATTCTGCAAAGCACCAGGAAAGGCCTTTGGTTGAAAACAGTGCTATGTGACCCAGAGCCCAATTTTCTGAATCTCCCTTCTTAGCCCCCTCAAACCCAGATAAACACCCGCAGTCTCTGAAGATTGTCTGTGGACTTCAAAGAGCCCCGTATGAAGCCCCCTGAGCATGTGCAAACCATAGTGAAAGTACAGAAAAAATTTAAATAGGGATAAAGGTTACACGGTTTGTCACCTCCCAGGGTGCAACAGAACTTGTTCTCAATTCCAGGGTGTTTGGTTTGAAGACCAGTGTTTTCTTCTCTGAGCAGTGCTATCTATCTTGGTGAACTTCTACCAAGAATGTGCCACCATCACCTAAACCTTCTGCCTAATTAGATGCAGCCGGCTTTGTCTTCAGCCACAGACAGTCTGGTGGGCCAGCCTTCCAAACGTCCTTGGTCATGGGCAGGGAATCTGAAGGCCCTGCCTCACCACTCCTGCGTCTTGCCGGGAAAAGTTCAGTGTACTCAGCAAAGAGACACTGGGGGCTTAGTAGGCCCCCAGCTCACCACAACATGACCTAAGAACCCTGCCACACCGTGTGGCGTCCCTGTGATCAGATTTCTTAACTGAGGGCTGGGGAGATAGCTCTGTGGCACTAGTGCCTGCCTGGCAAGTGCAAGGTTGTGAGTTCAAACCCTGGTCCTGGAAAAACAAAAACAAACAAACAAACAAACAAAAACCCTTCAAACGCTGGTCCTGCAAAAAAAAGAAAGAAAACAGATTTCTTGACTGGCTTGGTAAGACTTGACTCAATAGTGAACATTTTCATCTCTTTTACGTTTTAAACATTTCTTCCTTTTTCTTTTTCTTTCCTTCTTTTTTTCTTTCTTTCTTTGTATTTAGTACAAGATCTGCAGGGTCCCACTACACAGATCAGGCTCCTGATAATTCTCCTCTTTCAGCCTCCCAAGCACTGGGATTACAGGAGTGCGCCACCATGCCCAGCCTTCTTTCTCTCTTTTTTAAATCTCCTGTGTATTTGGTACGGGGTCTCGCTGTGCGGCTCAGTCTTGTGGTAGTGGTCCTCCTTGTCTCAGCCTGCCAGAACTGAGATTACAGGTGTCCAGCACCACACCTGGGATTCCAGGGCCGATGTGGCATGTGGTACTGAGTATGGAACCCAAGCCCTCAGGCTCGCCAAGCAGGCACTAGGACTGCCAAGCTACCTCCCCAGCCCCAGTCATCTCTTTTTGTATGATAAATGACTTAAACCTGGTGGCATAAACAGCTATTTCCTTATACTTCACAATTTTGTGAGTCAGGAACCCTGTTGGAGTTGAGTTGGTTCTCTGTGGTATTTGGAGAGGTTACTCGGTGACATGCCGCTGCTGGCCTGGAGAGCCTGAGATGGCTCCCATAGGATGCCTCCTATGTGTCCCTTCAGAGCCACCACTGAGCATTCTGCTCTACTACACAGTGGCCCAGGGCTCTAGAAAAGCAAAGCAGAAGCTGCC
Organism: Myocastor coypus; assembly: GCA_004027025.1. Lineage (NCBI taxonomy): Eukaryota > Metazoa > Chordata > Mammalia > Rodentia > Myocastoridae > Myocastor > Myocastor coypus. The sequence goes on along the minus strand of PVJA010033165.1, from coordinate 12,399 downwards.
TATCTCATAGAGCTGGGCTATAGCATGGTTCTCCCAGAGGCCCTTGATCCAAGCAGTCATTGGTCAGAGAAGCTATGAGGGGCCAGGATGTAGGAGTCCTCCTTTCCACGGCCACTTTTAATCCACACTATGGTGTTAGTAGATCCAGTGAACTCCATTACAGCCAACGCTGCTTACAGTCATATCTCTACAGCCTAAGGGGATTTCTTGGTCATAGCTACAGGTTGACTTAGGGGTGGCAGTGTCCCATTTCCAGTGCAGGGAGGGTACAGCATGTATCTTTCCATCCCTGGAGCAGAGCCACTTTGCTGGATGTGCTTCTCTGGGGGACCTTATGCGAATGCAGATTTTGAGACAGCAGGTATCCAGGAAAGCCTGACGTTCCATGCGTGTTTCAATCTACCTGATGGTTCGAGAATCAGACTTTGGGAACAAGACCCTGAGTGAGGAACTTTTAGCCCCATCTTAGCAGCTGAGCCCATTCTACCAAGGGATCCCAAGTTAGAGCTCTACACATGTTTTTTGTTTGTTTGTTTGTTTAAAAATGTTTTGTTTATTTATTTTTTTCTTGTTTCAGAACTTTTGTTTGTTTATTTATTTTTATGGCCGGCTTAGCCTGCCCTGAGGGCAGGGCTGGCACAGCATGTGGTGCCGGGGATCGAACCACGGTCCCTGCAGCCACCTAAACTTTCCTAAGCAGGTGCTTTAGAACACTGAGCCATCCTGCTGGGCCCCTCTACACATGTTTACAGAGATGTTTTGACTGAAGTAGATATCTGGGTGTGACCTGGGTTCCAGCTCAATGTCCTCAAAGAGTCCAAAGAGAACATCTGCGAAGGGCTTAGGAGTCTCAGAAACTAAAATTAAAAAAATATGTAGACTTAGAGGGAAGCTGCGATAAGAAATGTTAGGAGAGCACCAGCTCCAGTGTCAGTTATGACACTGATGTTTCTGCAGGATTTTGAATTTTACAAAGCTTTGAGCTCACATTGTCTTTTAAGTGTTCTGGCACCTTTATAGGATAGCACTACTGTGGTTCCTGCTTCACATAGAAAGGATCTGAGCCTGAAGCGAGGTGAGCCCAGGACTCTGGCCATCTCTACCCTGTCTTGGCTGCAGGGAGGAGCACGGGACATTCTGGGAGGACAGTTGAACAAATGAAAAGGATTGGCCCAGTCCCAGCCATAATGAGGAAGTCTGGGTGAGCGAAGTTAATCTGACATGGGCTGGCTGGATGGCTAAGGGAGCCCACATCCAGTCCTGATTTCAAATCCTCTGCCTCTCTGTGTGGCTGTGTCAGCCTCGACCCACCCAGTTTTGCTGTGGGGCAGTGGCCGGCAGAGAGGCACCAGGCTGGGGTAAGGGGGTCAGGAACAGTGTCTGCTTTGCATAGGTGAATCAGCTAGCATAGTAATGATGATGAACCTGTTAGAGCTTTCAATGCTATAAGCAGCCCGTCTTGGCACATTTGCCGTTGATTCTCCACTACTTACCTAGGAAGAACTCAGCAAGCTGCACACCCCATTGGGCAGTGTGATTCCAGAGGGAGTGATCGCTGTGACTGAGAATGTCTGACAAGCCCCTTGTGTTCAGGTGTGCTGGCTGAACTGGGCTGCTCAGACAGACTCCATGGAGAGGATTCTCATGTCAGGGTTTATTTAAATTCTCCCTAGCCCATTAATTGTCAACTGCAGGCAGCTCTGCTCCCAAAGGGATCTCTGACAATGTTTGAAGTTATCTTTGGGATAAGGATGCTCCTGGCACCTAGTGGGTAGGAGGCAGAGATGTTGCTGTTGCTAAGCCATGCAGAGAAAGCCCCTTTACAGCCGTTACCAGGCCTCCAGGTCTGCAGCGCTGAGCTGAGAACCCTGCTCCCACCTGACATTCCAAGATGGTTTTTGTAATAGGACCTCTGGCTTGGATGGCCTTATTCTAAGACAGAGATCAGCAAGCTATGGCTTGTGAGCCAATCCCGACCTGCAGTTGCCTTTGTAAAGCAAGTGTTCCTGGAACACAGTGACACACAGGGCTGCTTTTGAAGTTCAGGAGCAGAGCCCAGTAGGTCCACAGAGTCCCTTGTCACCATGCTGTGCTCCTCCTGCCCAAGACCAAAGGCTTGGCTGCCCAGGGTTGCCAGGCATCAAGGATGAAGGCGTGTGGCTCCTGGTACTGCCTTGCTTCAGAGCAAGCTCCTCCTCAGCACGACTGAGATAATTCCCGCCCCCTGCTCGCAGGGCGCAGGTGGCTGAGATCATGTCTGAACATTTCCGGTCGGCTCCTTCCAGATAGAAGGGCCATCCTTATGCCGGCGGGTAGTGCTCTGCTGCCCTAGAAACTGGTGATTCAGAATGAAATATGGCCCTGCCCAGGGAGAAGGAGAATCAGGCCAAAGCCCTGGGTCAGGTCCTGGCTAGAAAGGAAGGATTAAAAAGAAATTAATCTCTCTTGTTCTCCCTTTGTTCGCCACCACCAGGGAAGCAAGGCCAAAACCAAGGAGGACGTTGATAGATAGACTGAAGATGCTGTCCTTTGACTCCTCTCTGGGTGGAGTTCTGGTCTCTACTCCTGAACCTGGCCCACCGCAAGGCCTAGGCCCTGTCCACGCAGGATTCCTAACCTAACCTCGGTTCATGGCCTGAGCCTTTTGTGGACACATGCGGTGTCTGATAGAGATGATGTCATTTCCTGCGCGCTGGAAACCAACACCCCCCCAACACTTGAGCTGCCAAACAGGCACATATGGATGTCTAAAAGATGATGAACTAGGCCTCAGGGAGGTGGAGTTTAGGCTATGTGGGGCAGCTTACGGGTACAGCTGCGGCGTCCGTCTCACAAGGTATGTGGCACTGGGGTGCATGTATATGTTCTCCCCACCACCTCGACACCTTCTTCTTTTCTAGCAGTTATTGGGAGTGGAGGGTGGTGGCTCAAAATCACACTCCAGAGATACTTTCTGAGGCCAGAACCTCAGTGTTAGAGGACTGGTTCTTGATGGGAAGAAAGAAAGGAAAGAAAAATCTTTCGGAAGGGTGAACGGGCAGAGAGGCCAGTGTCTCCGTGGCTCAGACCTGAAGGGCGATGATACATAGGTTCAGGCAAGCAAGCAGGAGGAGGGAAAAGTTGGACAAAGAGGCACCAGGGAGAACCGTTGCACTGGGAAAAATGACACCGGTAGGACCTGTGTACACCTCGGTCACTTCAAAAGTGAGGACCCCAGCCCTTGCCTCGCCTGCCTCCCCGACTGCCTGTGCTTGGCTTCTCCATCACCTCTACGGAACTCGCTGTGGGAATAATTGGATGTGTTTTGCGGAGCGAAATGCTAATAATGTCTCCCTGCAAACCACGCCCACTGTGGGTTATTTGCATCTGAGCTGTGCTTTGGGGAGCAGCACAGAATAGCAGTGGATCAAAAGTTTGGCATGGAAACCGCTGTTTACTCGTAGAACTCTAACATATTCCATACTTCAGAGATCCAGCGTGGATCTCAGAGGAGAACCTTGGCCCATAATATGGTATAAGGCACATATTAAAAACATATCCCAAACATGCACACTCTCAGGCAAGGGCATTGCAAAGCAAAGCAAAACCTTATTTAAAATCTGGGCCAAAGGCCACAAGCGCAAAAACTTCTCTGACATGGTCAGGGATGCGGGGCAAAGAATGATAGTGCTTTGAAGCATGTCAGATTGACTTTTGCTAACTTCAGAGTGTTGCATGTGGCTGGCCAGCGATGTTTATTTTGCATCCTGTACCCATTGTGAAGGAAGAAATGAATTGCTAACAGGGAATTCAGTGGCCAGAGCATCTTCTGGAATCTCTTCTTTAAGACCACAGATGTTTACTGCTTTTGAGATCTTGCCCCTGGGCACTCGGAAGGATGTTTGAAGGTGAATCAGCATTCCTGCAGAATATAAAAATATTTGGGATTTCATTTCCCTCATCTGCATTCTTTTATTCATCATTCGTTCCTGAAATATTTATTAAACACCTACTATGTGCTGGGTGGTGTACTAAGTGCTAGAGACATCATAGTAGGTGAAAGTGAGATTTCCCTGCTTCATGGGCCTTTCATTCAACTGGAAAAGATAGGTGTGAGTCAAAGAATCACAATTAAATGGTGACTGTGGAGAGGCAGAGGCAGGAGGAATTGATCTGGGGTTGGTTTAGTGTTTTGGTGTCTGCCAGTACTGTTGTCACCAGTGAGTCTCCACTATTGCAGTAATGCCACCCAGGAGAAAATAAGAATGGTCACACCTCTAGCAAGCCCTGGAGTTGGAATTCAAGCCTTGCTATTCTGTCTCTGGAATCCTTCACCCCTGCACTAGGAAGTGTTGAGCCCCTGGGAAAGTGGGGGTCAGGAGGGCTTCCATTATGAAGTAGCCCTGGAGTCACTGTCGGGGGAATAAGCTGGAGTTGGTTAGGTTGAAAGGTGACATTTCTGAGGGAGCGGTGCACGCAAAGACGCTGTGGCTACAGGCCACAGGGGATGCTAAAGCTAAAGGGGCAGGGAGTGGCAAGAAGCAGCACTAGCCAGGCCTTGGCGGTACTGACTAGGATGTTCTCCAGCCTCTCCAGATGGAATTCCTGCCCATGCTGGATGGCTTCATGCTGGGCGCTTCAGAAGGGGCGGGGATGCAAATTTACATGCACTGATATCCAATGATAACAGACTTCATGAGGAAGCTCCGTCATACGTAAGTAATCCTTGAGGAGTAAAATCTAGAATCCTCTGCAGGCTGAGAGCTGACATAGAAGCCTTTGCTCTCAACAGCTAGACCTCAGGAAGACCTTAGCCAGAACGCCTGTCAGTCAGAAATGACGGAAAGCAATCACACAGAGTGGTGGCATAACTCAGGGGCCACCTGTCCTTGTCTCTCCAGGTGCTTGTCTGCAGTGCAATGTCTCCTTCGACTCTGCACACTCAGCCTCCTTCTCTGGCCTGATACTCGCTAGTTCTCACTCCCAGTTCTACTTCTCCAATTCCAGCTCTGCTCCAAGCAGGCTGCCAAGACACCACCATGAGTCCCTGCCCCATCCCCACCACCACAGGCTCTTGCTCTGTCAGCAGAGCTCTTTATCCTCCTCTTAGCACTAGCCAGGTTTTTCTTTGCATGGTGTCACTCCAGCCCATGTCTGTCGCACCTCTACTAGAATACTGTAAACACTACGCCCACGTGTGTGTGCACACACCCCGGTCACCCGCGCGCCAAGCACAGAGCCAGTCTCCTAGGAGGCCTTCAGTAGCTGTCAGCTGTCGTTGATTCGCTCTACTCTTCACCATCGCAAACTTTCTTCTTCTTTTTCATTTGTTCTGATTACAAATAAAAGGAAAAAGAAAACTCAGAGTCACTTAAGCAACTGACAGGATCTGTTGTCTGGTGGAATGAGGACCTTGAGATCCACCTTCCAATCTCTTGGGATTCTTATGTGGCCGGGATCTGATTTCTCTCTTGCTGTACCTGTGCACGCCTGCGTGTACTGCTTCCTCCCTGGGTTCCTTCTTCCTGATCCTGACCCCAGTCGAAAGTCTCCTCTTGGCCGGGCGTGGTGGCGCACACCTGTAATCCCAGCACTCGGGAACCTGAGGCAGGAGGATCGGTGAGAGTTCGAGACCAGCCTGGGCTACAGAAGTGAGCTCAAGGCCAGCCTCAACTGCATAGCGAGACCCTGTCTCAAAAAAAGACAAAAAAAAAAAAAAGTCTCCTCTTTTTCAACAGTGCAACAAATCTCTCACCTTAGTTCTCTGGGTCTGGCTAAGGCAGGTCAAGAAGTATGGAGACTGGAGGGCCAAAACCCTCCACAGGGTAGAAAGAGGCTGGGCCGCCCTGCTTGGAAAGGCCACAGCTGACATTGTTAGAGTGTGACTATCCAGGGAAAGAGATCAAGGATGATTCTGGGCAGAGCTCACGTCCTAACCATCCTGCAAAGTCCTCTGAAGGAAACCCCCATCTTTTAAGGCTGGTTAAAGAGTTAGGAGATGCAGTCCAATAGGTCACCGGAGGCTTCTGTCTGACTCTGTCCTTTCAACCAAAATGAAATATTTGTCTGTGCTGAAGGATTGCTGTCCCCTGCGTAAGGCGCAGAGCTTCCCCCTGATGTGGGAATTTCCATGTCCCTGTGAGGTTATCACTGTGCTGATCTGTCAGTTGGAGCTGAGGGTTTGAGTCTGGGGGTTGGGGGCTTTCCAGGTTCCTCTAGTCCTGGGGCATATCACACTGGATTAGATAAATGGCCCTCTTGCTCCTGATTAGCTCCAGCCGTAGGCCTGCATCCTGAGCTCACAGTGCACATTGTCATCTGCTCCCAGGGTGTTCCATCGATGAGGGTGTAGGAGGCTGTCCCACAGGCCGCCTGGGGAGCCCCCAGAGCTGGAGGTGAGCTCCTGGTCAGTTAGGTTCCCTACCTGGCCCACCAGCTTCATGAGGCTGGGGACCCTGCCAGTTTCACACAGCACCCCACTAAGGGCTTTATTTTCCTTCACGGTGTCTTAGTTACTCTTCTCTGGTTGCTGGGACAAATGTCCGACACTCAAAATGAGGGAAGGAAAGGATTATTTAGCTCAGTTACTGGAGGTTTCAGTACATACGCAGCTGGCTCTAAGGCAGAATGGCACGTGGCAGAGGGCAACCCTTCATGGCGGCAGCTAAGAGCAAGGGCGAAGGGAGGAGCAGGCAGCCGCTCAAGCAGCTAACTTCTCTTCCTTCCTTACATTGAATGCAAATCACCATAATCTGGAGAGAACTCAGGATGAGAAAGTTTAAGGATTTTGCCCAGGTCACCTGAGTGGCATTACCCAGGTTGTCTGATTCTAGGACTTCTCTTAACCATCTTCCTGGGCAACCTTCGCTAGCGCTGATGCCCCTGGGTCCCTCCCAGTGAAACCTGAGTGCCCTGGGAGCCATTTCTCTTTCTGGAAGTCACTCTGGGCTTTGCTCTAAAACCGGCTGAGTTAAGAAGATGCCTCTTCCTCTCCAGCCTCACTGCAGGACCATGGCCTCTCTCAATGTAAAGCTCAGATGTGCTCAAGCTGGACTCTGAGGGCTGCCCTGCAGTCGAGACAACAAATACACATTTCTGGCATGGTTTTAATTAAATGAGAATTTCCCGTTTTTCATAAACATTTACAGTAGTTGTGGATGCAGAGTTGAAAGGTTTAGGGGTTTGGTGTTTAATTAGAAACAAATGCCCTTTATGGTCCCGTTAGGAAGGGCAGCAGGTCTCAGATTATTAGGATTATTTCTGCTAGCTCTGCCTGCATTTTGAGTTTTAGCTTATGGCACCTGGTGCTGACTTCCCTGAGGTGGTAGGAAATGGGATCTGCAGAATCACTGGTGAAGTTTCTGTCTCAGAGCCAGGCCCTGGGCCAGCTGTGGGCCACAGCCCAAGGCCCCCTTCCTTCCTTTCCACGGGCGGTGAGATGAGCCCAAGGCTTAGGCCGCCAAGCAGCTGCACCCTCTCCTGGGGCCTACATGGAGGGATGTCTGCCAGCCTTGCAAACCCAGGTGCTCAGAGCTGAGGCCAGCAGTGCCCCCGTCCCGTCCCTAGCCGTTGGCTTAAAACAAGGACAGCCCACAGCGGGGAAGCCTGTGTGGAAGCCTGCCCCTGGGAAGCAGCGGGGACACAGCCCGGAGTTGGCAGATGGCTTTGTTTGGGGATGGAGAACAGTTCTGAGCCATCCCTGCACAGGGGAAGGGGAAAGGGTTGTTCATGGCAGCCAGGAGCTCTGCGTATCTCAGGAGAGGGTGTCACCCATTCCGTGTCTCTTGTCACTGCTCCCAAAGGGCTCACCCTGGCTGCTATCTCTTTAGGTCCTCCCAGTGTTTCTCTCCTGAGGGCAGGTAGATAAGAAAAGCAAGGAAAATTCTGTAAGAGAAGCAAGGAGCTTCTGCCTCTCAAGGGTATCTGGAGGCCCCAGAAAATAAATGCCTTTGAAAATATGGTGACACAGAGGCCATTTTGACTCCAGAAAAAGAGTCAGCAGAGTTTACCATCCAAAGGGCTCTTAGAAGCTGATTCAATGTGTCAGCCTCACTTCACAGCTGGGGCACTGGAGGCCCAGGGCAAGCACCCCTGTCTTCATAGATGGAGAAACAGCGCAGGTCCCCTGTGCTGTAGAAGGCCACCTGCTTCCTGGGGCACATGATGTAGACTGTCCTCCCAGGTGTGCTTACATTTTTCAGAAGATGTTGTGACTGATAAACCTAGGTGGTGTTGGATTATTTTCTGCACAGAACAGTTAGAAAAGCACCATTCTTTCATTCAGTACAGAAAAATTGGACATTTTAATATAGTGAAGGAAATGCCTGCAGAACACTGTTATCGTTAGGGTAAGCATGGTCTCCAGCCCTTTTCTTTGCACTTAGGGAGTTAGGCTCTGACGCAGAGGCTGGGCTGTGACATTTGAGTCTGAAACCCAGACCTGCAGCCACTTATTCCACCCTGCAAAGCCCTCGTGTCCTCATGAGGACTCCTGAGGACTCAACAAAATCATGACTGTAGGACTATAAATGCACAGTGACAGTGCATTTTAATAACTCATCACTGTTATCATCCTAAGAAAAATAGAAAGATCTGGAAGCTCCACAATAGCAGCAAGACAAAATTATTAAGTTAGAAAGCCAAACGAAACGGCTCTAACCTAGAAGAATGATTACAGATTATTCTGCCACTCATGAAGGAATTATTTTAGTAAGTTTTTAAGCTCAGTTTCTCATTTGGATTGCCTTTTTTATGTGGATTGTTTTTAAAGGAATAGATTGTTAGAAAACATCATAAGAGGAATCCCACATCTCTTCTCATAAAATGAATCCTATGTCTTGCATGAGAATTTCATGGGGGGAGGGGGTTAGGCCAGCAAAAATGAAATGGATGCTACGGTAGTATTGGGGCCCCTCCTTTCTTCTTCCTTTCTGATTTGCTGGGTGGGGTTAGTTACACCAGGCAGTTATAATAGAATGAAGTCCTATAATGAATTTTCTCCCATAAAATACATTTTCCCCATGGTTCACCCACCCGGTTTATGCAGCCTATAAATAAGGCAAATTAAAAGGATCTCTTTTCTCTGGGGTGCCAGAGCCCAGACCCGTCAAAGAAGGACAGAGGCAGGGGAAAGGAGTGGAAGGGCACTGCATGAAAATGAAAGAGATGCGGAGCCGTGGGAGAAGGGGGACTGGCGGGCTGCCTGCCCCACCCCGGCCAGGGGCAAGTTAGTGCACAGTCTCGCTGGGGCACAGGGCAAGTGTCTCCCTGAGACCATGGAAACTGTCTGTGAAATGTGGCCTCTCCTGACCGAGCCTTAGGAGTCTCACGTCTACACAGAGGCTGGTTTTGCTCTGCTGGGCACGAGCTGGGCAGCGACATTCAAGGCAAGCGCTCCACTCAGAAGTAGGCGGGGTTTAGAAAGTAGGTGGGATTTAGAAAGTGGGCGGGGTTTAGAAAGTAGGCAGGGCGTGAAGGTGTGGCCTCGTGTGGGGCTCAACATATTTTACCAACAGAGAAGATAAGAAAAAGGGAGATGGTAGCAGCAGTTACACTTAGAAGTATCTTGATACCACAGAGTTTAAATAATGGGTGAATCTGAGTGATGGGTATGTAGAAGCTTATTTTATAGCTTCGCTTTGATGGGCATAGTGCCCAGATATTTGGTCAGACATCATTCTGGATGTGTTCCGTGAAGGGGCGTTTCACATGAGATTGACATTTAAATCGCTGAATTTTGAGTAAAGCAGTTTTGCTGTCCATTATGTAAGTAGGCTCTGTCCCTCACTGTTCCAGAAAGCCCATCCTGTGATTTTGTAAATTGTGTACGCATGAAAATTTGGAGCTCAAGGACACCTGTGACCAAATCTGCCTCCATCTCTTACTAGCTGTGTGACCCTGCCAGACTGTGGGTGTCCCCAGCTACAGCAAGGGACAAGTGACAGTATCGGCCTCATCACTTGGGAGGGATCCCCTGTGAGAGGGTTCTGACCTCGCTAACATTTATGCAGTGACTTAAGTGTTTCTTGCTCACTGCCCACGGTGCCGGAATTTTGGCCTTGAATACAGAGAGGTGAGGTCCCCACCTTCAAGCAGCTCCCGTGTCAGGAAAGAGATAGGTCTGAAGGAGATTGTCTTCCCTGAGATGTCAGTATGAGGACGTTGGGGCTGCAGAGAGAGCATCCGAGAGGTAGCAACGGTGGCACACAGGGAGCTAGTAGCATGGACCCTGAGGAGGAAGGCAAGGAGGCACATACTGCTATAAGAAGCATGGAAGAAAGGGAGGCAGCAGGACACCAGGGAATTTTGAAGAAAGCTCCAGACCAGGCTGGGCCAGGCTGGACATCCAGGGGCAAAGGATGGGCCACACCATAAGACACTTTTGTAGCTTAAGAAACTACAAAAAAAAAAAAAAAAAAAATTCCTGTCAACACAATCTTCTCTACTCCCTGTACAGGTGTATGAGAGAGAAAGAGATAGAGTGGGAAAGCTGGGGTACCTAGAAGCAGCTGCTGAGTTTAGTATTATTTTTACTGCCAACAAATGTTCTGTTTACTAGGAGGTGTTGGTCACCTCCAAGCTGCCTAAGGACAGGACACTGTGCACTAAGCCTGTACGGAACCCGGTTTGCTTTCTACAAGCGGTCAGCCACCCAGGAGGATTGCCAACCAGCTGCAGTCAGTGGTACAGGGTTTTCATCTCATGCCACTTTTCTTTCTTCTGAAGTCTTGGCCCAGGTCATAGCTCTGTGCCTCAGTTTCCCCATCTGGAATGTAATAATACCTGACTGAACAGCCCTGTAGGACAGCTGTGAGTTCTGTGATATCAGAGCTCATAAATGTGGAACTGTGGAATGACTTTGAAAACTTCCAAAAGCACAGGGAAAGGGCGGCGGGGGAAGGTAAAGCAGTGTGTGCTCCGCATCTGGTTTCCATATTGGCTCAGGCATTTTGCTTCAGGAGAGCTGCCTCAGAGACGCCGCTCAGTTCCAGGTTTAGGCCTCGGGGTCCCCAGTGGTGAAGACAAGAATTCTTAGATAATGAGAATAACCAGGGCATGGCACTCTACCCTTTGTGAAGTCTTTTTGCAGAAGGGTCCTCCGCTCGCCTCCAGCCCACACTGGTGGAGCCATCAGACAGGCGTCAAGGCCACTTGCTGGAGATCTGATGTGGGAGGGGAGGGGTTCTCTGAGTAAGCAGTAAGGACCCCAGCCTCTTTCTTTACAGCCAGGTACCGCTCTCTGTTTAATACCTCCACTGGGCATAAGCGAGGGTCATGCCAAGCCGATGCTTTAGAGATCAAGCGGTGCATTTTGTGTGACCTGCATGCTGTGGCTTCTACCTCTGACTTTGCTGCCAAGATTGAAGAATCTGATACTTTGCCTAAAAGCCTACCTTTTTTATTTCTCTTGAGAAATAGAGAATCTTACCACTGTGAATCTTCCTTTCTGCAAACAACACTGGCCCAGCAGGGAGAAGCGGCTGTCCCTTTTACCACTTCATGAGCGCTCCCCGTTTGCCAATGTCTGTCCCTTCCTTTCCTGTACTGAAAGTGTTGCTCATCTGTTTGCCAAATGAATAGTGCAAATGTAGAACCCATAGCCTCAACCACCCCCTTGTTTGAGAAAGCTGAGTTTCAGAAAGGTCAAGTGATCTCTCAAAAGCTACACAGCTTTTGCACGCCAGAACAGGAGTGGAGAGAGATTTTAAATGGTTTTTTGCCTGGCTGAGCCCTTGTGTCCTCCCAGGGAGACCCCGTGTTGTTTCCTCACCGAAACACAAATGTCAGACTCACAGCAGAGGCCCCTCATGACCATTTTCTTCCTGTTGTCTTCCAACCCAAAAGAAAAGGTGACCCTAAGTGTGGCAGATGAAAGGACAAACAATCAGAAGAAACTGTGTAGGCCTATTTAGAAAAGTCCCTAGCTCAACTGCCAAGAACACAAATCAGTCGACTCTAGAATAATTATAAGATGATTTACTATAAATATAATCAGAAAAGAGAAGAATGACTATTCCAGAGATGGACATTAGGTCATCCTCAGACAACAGTGATGTCACAGATATTTCCCAGATGCTGGGCTGGGGAGGATCCTATCTCACTGTGGGCTCTCACAGAGCCGCAAGCCCAGGGCTCTGAGTGTGCAGTCCAGGTATGCTACCCGTGGGCACATGTGTGCGCAGTCCTGTTGTGTGTCCAGAGACCTGCTGCAAACTGAGCCCCATCAGGCAGCTCACACCCTGTCCTGGCAGCTTAAGGAAGGCCACTGGCTGTGCTTTATGGGGTCCTCTGGAGTAGAGGAAGCTTTGGATGGGAACAATGTGACCTGAGGTCTGGTACTTCACTTCTCTGAATCTAAAGTCATTATGAAGAGGCTACAAGAGGCCTCCTTTTTCTTTCTTTTTTTTTTTTTTTTTTTTT
>PVJA010033164.1:0-23694 GCA_004027025.1 Myocastor coypus | reverse complement strand
GGAAAGAGAATGGGGAGCTGGAGGAGAGCTGGGGGGTGGGTGGGGGGATTAGAGCATGTCATGTGCGCGCACTGTCTCCCCATAGGGAATGTAAACATGCACTGCCCACGAACATAAATACATAAATAAATAAATAAATAAATAAATAAATCCAGGGGAAAACATTAAAAAAAAAAAAATGCTAGCCCTGACCACAGAGTATGGCTATCTTCAACAATACAAGAGGCAAAGGGTGCCACATGGCGATAAGGAAGTAGCGGAAGGGGAAGTCTCGTTTTCTGGCCTTGGTGATGAGCACAGGCTCATCATTGTGGAAAATATATGGGAACCAGAGCAGTCGTCGGGCCCAGCAGCCCCGCTCTCCCAGGTGCGACCCGCAGCAGCAGCAGCAGCTAGGGCCGGGATGCAGGAGGCTCACGCTGGGGCGTGCGGGGTGCTGACGTGAGCAGGCTCTGAGGACCAAGGAGTTCATGGGAAAGCAAAAATGGAGGAAAGTCACCTGGCGGCAGACAAGCTGTCGGGGCAGAACAGCTTTCTATGTGTTTTCTCAGAACTGCGTGGAGAGACCAGAGGAGGAAGTCTTGGGCACCTTAAAGTTTTAGGAAAACTGTGACATGTGACCGATCAGGGTCTCTCAATTTAGAGGGCCTCTTGCACAAGGCCCTTTGCCCATGACTGGTACTTTCTAAGCTTCTCTCTTTTTTTTTTAAAGAATTTTTTATTTTATTTATTTATTTATTTTTTTCTTGTTTCAGAACCTTTGTTTGTTTATTCACTCATTTTTATGGCTGGCTCAGCCCACCCCAAGGGCAGGGCTGGCGCAGCATGTGGTGCGGAGGATAGAACTGCGGTCCCTGAAGTCACCCAAGCTTTCCCAAGCAGGCGCTTTAGACCACTGAGCCATCCCGCCGGGCCCCTAAGCTTCTCAATAAACATGCTGTGCAGAGCTGGCTAGATAGCTCAGCGTTCTGAAGCGCCTGCTTAGACAGGTGCAGGGACTGGGGTTCCATCCCCAAGGTGATGTGCCAGGCCCACCCTCTGGGCACACTGAGATGGCGACTGAGACTGGGCATGGTGGCGCACACCTGCGGTCCCAGTGTTTGGGAGGCTGAAAACAGGAGGATCACTACGAAGCTGATCTGTGTGGTGAGACCCTGGAGACCCTGTACTAACTACACGAAAAATAATAAATAAATATGCTGTGCATCATCAGTTGGGGGCTCAGAGAGAAGAGACTTCTGAGACCCCTGTGGCGGGTTCCATGCAGGTTCCATGCAGCCTTGCTGTCATGCTTCTTGTGGCTCTGGTCATTCTACAGCAAGTGGATAAAGAAATCATGAGATCTACACACACCTTACACCAATACCTCGGTTCGCAAATGCTTCTGTTGATGAACAGGACCACAGCCATCTTCCACAGAATTGTGGGATGCATTCGGTTAGGAAACTGAGGTACTGGGGCATAACAGAATATTATTTAGCTTTGAAAAAGCTGGGTAGCCTGTCGTTCACGACAGCGCGGTCGAATCTAGAGGAAATCATAAAATAAGACAGATGCGGGAAGACAGGTATGGTACCTTCTCATTTTGTGGAATCTGGAAGCGCTAACCTCACAGAGGCGGAAGACAGAACCATGGCCGGCAGGGGGCCTCAGGGAGGGAGAAACGGAGCGGGGAGAGGAGAAGATGAGGCGAGGAAAGTGGTGGAAACCAGAGCTGGAGATCTTACACCCTGGGGTCTGTGGCTAAGACTGCTGGGTCTTACCCTTGAATTTTAAATATACCCGCCACACGAGATAGCTCAGCAGACTAAAGCGCAGGCACAGGGACCGGTGTTCAATCCCTGGTCCCCGCTGTTGCGCCAGCCCCGCCCCCGGGCCGCGCTGAGCCAGCGACGGAGTCCAGGCATGCTGTACTCTCACCACCGGGGAAGCTGAAAACAGGAGGGTCCCTTCGAGTCTGAGCTGCGCAGTGAGACCCTGTGCCAAATGCATAAATGGAACAAATAAATAAGCTTGCCACAAATTAGTGGCAGCTATTGAGGTAATAAATAATTTGATTAACCTCGTGCTAGCGAATATTTCGCAGTGCAGATGCATACGGATCCACACCCCTACACCCGAAGAATATACAGTTTTCGAGATGCCGTTTCTCTCAGTCTATCTGTGATAGGCAACACACCCACCTGGGGGCGTCGGTACACGCAGGTCACATCTTCCTCAGTTTTACTCTGATGCTCTGTCCCAGCCCTTCCAAATCTCTCCACGCCTAGATGTCCACGTCTGCCTTGTGTTTTCCTGCTACCTGTTTTCCATGTTACTTTTCACCTATTTATATGTTAGGCTTCTCATACACACACCAAGAAAAGCCGTGTGATATTTAAGAAGCAGGCGTCCATTTTGCTTCATTTAGCATTATGCAAGTGTGACCAATTTATTGCAAATGACTCAAGTTCACTCTTCTTTAGGGGCAAGTAGTACTCCACTGGGTGGACATAGTGTGCTTCTTTATTTATCCACCTGTGGATAGGCCCATGGACCACTCCCAAAAGTTAGGTTTTATGAGTCAGGGTACTATAAATGTGGGCATGCATGGAACACTGTAGCACAGTGCCTTTAACTCTTTCAAGAAGATACCCGGAAGACCTACAGCTGGGCCAAATGAAATTTCTACTTTATTTTTTTATGTATGTTGTACAGGGTCTCACTATACAGATCGGACTTGTAGCAAACCTCCTGTTTTCAGCTTCCCAAATGCTGGGATTACTGGCACATGCCACCACGCCAGTCTCAGTTGCCATCTCAGAGTGCCCGGGGCAGGGCTGGCATGGTATGCCGGGACTGAACCCCCTCCCTGCATCTGCCTAAGCAGGTGTTTTAGTCTGCTGAGCCATCTGGCAGGCCCTGAAATTTCTATTTTAACATTTTATGAATACGCAAGGAGCATATGTAATCTGTGTTAGTCAGCTGGGCCTTAATAAAACTTAGGCGAGCCAAATGACAATAATGGTGCAGTCCTTAAAGTGGGACCAACAATCTTCTCACATAGTTTTTTTTTTTTTTTTTTTTTTTTTTTTGTCTTTTTGAGACAGGGTCTTGTTATGCATTTCAGGCTGGCTTTGAGCTCACTTTTGTAGCTCAGGCTGGTCTCAAACTCACACCGATCCTCCTGCCTCAGCCTCCCGAGTGCTGGGATTACAGGCGTGTGCCACCACGCCTGGCCTCACATAGTTTTTTGAAGACAATAGAGTGGCACTTACTCTAAAAATCTTGCGATCTGTAATTAAGTTAAGCATGGGCAGAGCCACTCCCAGCCATCCACTCAGTAGCAGCATCTATGCATTTCCCTGGAAGAAACAAGGGCATGTGAACTTTTCTTAAGAACACATATACATGGGCCCGGCAGGATGGCTCAGTGGTCTAAAGCGCCTGCTGAGGAAAGCTGAGGATGCTGCAGGGACCACGGTTCGATCCCCGGCACCACATGCTGCGCCAGCCCTGCCCTCAGGGCAGGCTGAGCCGGCCATAAAAATAAATAAACAAACAAAAGTTCTGAAACAAGAAAAAAATAAAATAAGATAAAAAATTCTTTTTTTTTTTTTTGTCTTTTTGAGACAGGGTCTCGCTATGCAGTTGAGGCTGGCCTTGAGCTCACTTTTGTAGCCCAGGCTGGTCTCGAACTCGCACTGATCCTCCTGCCTCAGCCTCCCAAGTGCTGGGATTCCAGGCGTGAGCCACCACGCCTGGCCCTTTATTTTTTGTATTATAGTGCTGGCTCAGCCTGCCCTGGGGGTGGGGCTGGTGCAGTACATGACGTCAGGGATCGAACGCAGTCCCTGCGGTTGCCTAAGCTTGCCTAAGCAGGCACTTTAGACCACTGAGCCATCTTGCCAGCCCCAATTTTTAAAAAATCAATTCAAAGAAAGGGGATAGAAGCCCGACATCCAGCTATGGTGGCGAGCTGACATCACGCAGGACTCGAGTTGTCCACTCCATGGGACACCAGGCGACAGCCATGGTGAGCAGAAAGCAGCCGCACGCGGCAGAGCTGGCAGATCTCGCCCACATGAGAGTCTGCCTGAAGTAGTAGGATCGATGCAATTTTAAAACAAAATAATCACTGGTGTTAAAATTGGGAACTAGCATTTCCCTTGAGTAAAGAGAAGGAACAGTGTTTGGGAGGCAGTGGTGCGGCTGCCTCCTACCGAGGAGCAGTTCTCGAAGTGAAACCCGACTGGACTGCCTAGCACCGCTTCCAGAGCAAAGTAGGACTACCGCAATACAAATCCCACCAAGCTTTTCGTAGAAACTGTCGTATACAGAACAGCCGGCAGGGGGCGAGAGTGGATATGTTGAAATCAGAGAGAAATAAAAGAACTAAAACAGTTTATGACTGGGCCAGGGCAGCCTGTGTTCCCTGCACCCAGGAAGCTGAGGCAGGAAGATTATGGCGAGGTAGGCCAGCCTGGATTACGTCATGCTGGAGTAGTGAGACCCTTTCTCAAGGGGCGGAGCAGTGGGAGGCAGTGAATAAAACAGAACAGCCTTAGACTGACAGATTAAATATATAAATTAAAATTTCTTCAAAAAAATCTAAGAGTAGGAGCAGAAGGTGTAATGTCTGAATAGTAGAAAACTACTAGAGGGCCCGGCAGGATGTCTCAGTGGTCTAAAGCCCCTGCTTAGGAAAGCTTGGGCGGCTGCAGGGACTGTAGTTCGATCCCCAGCACCACATGCTGCGCCAGCCCTGCCCTCAGGGCAGGCTGAGCTGGCCATAAAAATAAATAAACAAACAAAAGTCTGAAACAAGAAAAAAATAAAAATTAAAAAAGCCGGGCGCAGCTGGGCGTGGTGGCTCACGCCTGTAATTCCAGCACTCGGGAGGCTGAGGCAAGAGGATTGGTGCGAGTTCGAGACCAGTCTGGGCTACAAAAGTGAGCTCAAGGCCAGCCTCAACTGCATAGCAAGACCCTGTCTCAAAAAAAAAAAAAAAAGAAAAGAAAAGAAAACTACTAGAGTGACAAAACATTTTTTAAAAATTTTAATTTAATTTAATTTTACTTATTTTTATGGCCAGCTCAGCCTGCCATGGGGGTGGGGCTGGCACAGCATGTGGTGCTGGGGATCAAACCATGGTCCCTGAGGTTGCCTAAGCTTTCCTAAGCCGGAGCTTTATACCGCTGGAGCGTCTCGCCAGCCCTGAAGAAACAATTTACAACAAGACCCTGGCACTGAACTACTCAAACCATGTGGGTAACCTGAATCAAAATGTACTGTGTGAGAGCCAGGGCTGGTGGCACAGGCCTGTAATCCCAGCACTCCAGGAGGCTGAGGCGGGAGGATCGCAGGTCAAGCCTAGCCTGGGCAGCCTAATGACTTAGCAAGTCTCTGTCTCAAAATAATGGGGATGTAACTCAACGTGAAGGCCCTGGGTTCCATTGCCAGTAAAACACACCACACACACACACACACACACACACACACACACACGTGCACATACACAGAGTGCTGGAAGCAAAGCACACTCTTAGACATGCAAACATCTATTACACAACCACACCACCACTGTGGGAGTCTTTCAAGAACTTTGCTGAGAAGCTGATAGCTCCAGGAAATAAAAAGTGATAGGATGTGACCAATTCAGGGCACTAGCCTGAGCTCACGGCCACTGGGACAGGACGTACACATGCTTTGGGTCACCACAAAAGGCAAAATTAGAAAGACCTGGGCTGCTGGGAAAGCTGGGAGAGGTGTGGCTGCCGCGGAGGCCACAGGGCACTTCCTTGGTGCATGTGGAATCACTGCACGACCCGCCAGCAGTCCTGTGGGTATCTGCCCCAAGGAATGGAACAGATGTCTGTATGCGCATAAGCACAGCGTTGACTAAGAGGCCCACGAATAAACAAAAGGTTCCATAGACACGCCATGGAATATTGCTCAGCCTTAAAACTGAGAGCCGTTCCAGCTGTGCATGGTGGCACACCTCTGTGGTCCCAGCTACTCAGGAGGATGAGGCAGAAGGATCGTGAATTTGAACCCAATCTAGGCAACTTAGTGAGAACTTGTCTCAAAAAAAAGAAAGCAGTGAACGTGGGAGAAGATGAGGAAAAGATCCGGGGATGCAGAGTCGTGCAGAGATCCTAGGTTCGGTCCCCAGACCCTCCCTGTGAAAACATTACATTTCGTCAAATCTAAAAATAGGGAAAGGAAAGTTCCAACGCTTGTCATCCAATTCAGTGGTTTTTTTTTTTTTTTTTTTTTCAACTGAGGTGATTTTGTTCCCCCAGGAGACCCAGCAATACCTAGAGATGTCTGTGGTTGTCACCCAAGGGAGTGGTTGGTGACATAGTAGGTAGGGGTGGGGGCTGCTGCTTATCATGCTGTGACATGCAGGCTCTCCCACCTCCCAGAGAGAGAGGGAGAGAGAAAGAGAGAGATCAAAAAGTCCATGGTGCAGAGGTTGACAAACCTCAAGCTCACTTGAGCTCCTCCCTTCTGAGACAGTGGCTTCAAATTATGAGTTGGTGTCGGGGAGTGAAAGCCTTCCTGTCCCACTGAAACCTGATTACCCATATTTGTAGCACTGTCATAAGAAGGATAGCTTTGTGTCATTTTAGGAAAATGGATATGCTTTGAGACAACCACGTTAAATGAAATGAATCAGACACACGGGCTTGAACATCACGTGGCTTCTTTTACATGAGAGAGCCAACGCATGACCGATTTAATAAGCAAACTAAACAGATAAATAGTAGGAAGTAGGGGGATCGATCTCTGCAGACCACAAGAGGAGGGAGGAAAAAGGTAGGAAAAAAGGAAGCAAAAAGAACTTGGGTGTGTTGTATCCCCGTATCAGCTCCCCACAATCAATGGGAGCTTTGGGTTCCACAGACATGAATTAACAAAATTGGTTCAATGTTCTTCAAGGGAAATTAAGCAAATACAGCTGAGGCCCGCAGTGTTCAGAGAGTGAGGACCACCAGGGCGTAGGCTCAGGCGTCTAGAAGCTTTCTTGGTGTACAAGGATGTTGGGAAGTCCATTTCCTTGATGCGGAATAAGGTCTGCCATGTCTTGGCAGGTGCAGAAGAAAGAAGCGTGTCTCCCTTCCGTTCCCCTCTGCCTCACCCTCCCTTCTTCTCCCCCTTTGCCCTCCAGCCAGTTTCCTCTTGCTGGGGTGAAATGTCCGAGACCTGTGTCTCAAGGGCGTGGTTTCCTTGGGTTCCGGGCTGCAGAGGTTTCTGGCTCCAGGCAGAGACACCGTGGCCAAAGGGCAGGCGGAGAAAGGCTGCGCATCCCACGCATCCCATGGCGGGCAGAGCAGGGCAGGGCAGGGCAGGGCAGGGCAGGCAGGAGCAAGACAGAGGCAGCCGAGAGGAAGAAGCCGGGGCGCTCGCAGCGCCCCCCTCCAAGGCACCCGCCAAACTGACGATCAAGATCAACCACCTCTCTTTCCTTCCCTATTGTCCTCTGCCTCCTCCTTCATTTCCTTCCCTCTCCTCCTACCCTTCCTCTTCTTCCTCCACATTCTCCTTATTTTTCAAACAGCAGCTTGCAAGCGCTGTGATTTTTCAAGCACAACAGGGTAATTTTACTAATTACCAAGAGTGAACAAACCAGTAGGAGAAGCTCAGTGTTATAATGTGGGAAAGAAAAAGCTGCATGAACGAACAGAAGCCGGGGCTGAGGAGATAGCTCAGTGGTCCAAGCCCCTGCCAAGAAGGCACAAGCACCTGAGTTCCATTCCCAGGGCCACAGGCTGTGCCACATGCCATGCCACATGCTGTGCCACGTGGTGGTGCATGCATGTAATCCCAGCCCTAGGGAGGCTGAGACAGGAGGATCACTATGAATCCGAGCTGCGTAGTGAAACCCTATACCAAATAAACAAACAAACAAATAAATAACTTTTTTTTTTTGTAGTACTGGGAATTGAACTCAGGACCCTGCACTTACCAGGCAAACATTTATTCTACTGAGCTATCTCTCCCAGGTCCAACTTTTTTAACTTAAAAAAAGAAAAACAGAAGCCAGGGAACAGAGTTTAGAGAATCATGACAGAAAACCAATGCCAAGGGAGAATTATGCAGTGCTATACCATTGATTATATAGAAATATCATCATTCTCCAGCTGGATCTATAGGCTCCAGAAGCCCAATAACAATGTCCACTCAGATTTTCCTGGAAGTTGGCAGACAGAATCAGGGTCCCTACATAACTCAAATAATCCTGAAGACAAAAGCTACGGGGGGCGGGGGGGGGTCCATCTTTCCAGGATGTGTGAGCTTCATGATATTTAAGAATTCATGGAGACAGCTGGGTCAGAGGAGCAGGATTCTTGGGGAATGCATGGTGACCTTGGACAACATCCTGTCATCAGGACAATGGTGACATGCTAACCTGCTGCTCTCAGTAGGTTGAATGGAAACGTGAGATACACACCGTCTCCCCTTCTTCTCCTTCTCATCCATCTTCCTCCTCTTCTCTTCCCTCTTTTTCTACTTCTTCTTCCTTTATGACACTGAGGACTGAACCCGAGCCTTGGTATGGGCCTACACCCCAGCCTAGCTATTTATTTTATCATTTTGTTTTATTTTATTTTTGTCTTTTTGAGACAGGGTCTCACTATGTAGTTCAGGCTGGCCTTGAGCTCACTTTTGTGGCCCTGGCTGGTCTTGAACTTGCACTGACCTTCCTGCCTCAGCCTCCCAAGTACTGGGATTACAGGCATGTGCCACCATGCCCAGCTCTATCATTTTATTTTCATCTTCAGAAAAGTCCTCGCTGGATCTCTTGGCCAGAGTTCGAGGTTGCAGTGGTTAGGCCCGAGCCCAACAGGGTGCTGGGATTGCAGGCTCTGGGCCACCACCCCTGGCTGGTTCCTTTGATTTCAAAAGAAAAACTCTTAGTTGCATAGGTTCTTACCTAAAACTATGCCCTGCAATGAATGACCATATTATATGGGTTAGAGCTCCTTCATTTTTAATCCAAAATAACCTTTAACTATTTTAGGCTTGGAATTTAATTTAGAGGAATAGACACATCTGTTGTGCACCATCTAACCACCCACTCTTTCCTCTGTCCATTTGTCCACCCAGGCTCCGCCCACCCATCCACCTGTTCACTCGTCACTCTACCCATCCACCTGTCCATCTATTCATCTGCCCATCCATCCATCCACTTGCCATACCTACATCCTCCCACCCCCATGGGTGGGCTCCTTGCTTTGTGGTCTATGGTCAGGAGCAGGAGGCAGAGAAAGCTCCTCACATGTTTTTCAGGCACCAAAACAGAGAAAGGAAGGCCCAGGGGTCTGTTACTGCCTTCAAGGGCACGGCCTCCCCCATTAGGCACCACCTCCTAATAGCACCTTAGACAGAGACTAAGCTTTTATCACTACAGGTCCTTGGGAGACACATAAGCCATCCCTCCTCCCATAATAAACATAGCACTTTTCTAAATCTTCTCCAATATAATTGACTTTCCATGGTGTGTGTGTGTGTGTGTGTGTGTGTGTGTGTGTGTGTGTGTGTGGTTGGAATATGGCCCTTACAAGTGCATGTAGGGGCCAGCAAGATAGCTCAGCAGTCTAAAACATCTGCTTAGGCAAGCTTAGGCAAGCATGCAGGGACTGCAGTTCGATCCCTGGAAGCTTGGTACCCAGCTATGAGGGTGTGTACGGAGTTGCCTCCTGGAAGCTTCTTGCGCTGTTAGGTGGTGAGTTTTGAAGGTGGCTGGATTAGGCTGTGTAAATGTGAGTGAAGTGTATGATGCTGGCACTAAGGGTGTGGACAATGGAAGCTCCACCCTGGGCATGTGTGGCACCAGTCAAAAGCCTTACAACCTGGATGGGATATGACAGGACACGAAGAAGGCAAACTTCTGCTGCGGCCGCCACCTCCTGCCTGCTCTGCCGGGGACTGTTTCTCCTCTGTGTGGCCCCTCTGCTATGCCACCTAGACCACTATAAGCTATGAGCCAAAATCAACCTTTTCTTCTTTAACTTGTGAATACCGAACATTTTATCCCAGCAAAGAAAATTTTAAAAAGGAAGAGTTTGGTAGCAGAGGAGTGGGATCCTTCTTGAGACACTCTCTGGCCACGTGGTTCAGCTGTCACTGGGGTGGGGATAGCATGGAGCGGTTTGGAGAGGCGAGATGGGGAGAAGTGGTCCTGGAATGTGACAAGCTGAGCATGATGGGAGATTCTGGTCAGAACTCAGGAGACCAGAGTGCTGGCAGAAATGCATCTTATACCCAGTAGGCTCAGGAGACTTCAGTTAGAAATAAGAACCCTATTGGCTGCTAGACTTGAGGCTGTGTGTTTCACGCTTTGGCAGAAAATATGTCTGCATTTTGCGCATTCCCGGAAGCCTTGCCTGAGGCCGAGGTCAAGTACAGTGGAAGAAGAAATTTCAAGGCTGGCTAATGTTGAAGTAGTGGCAGGGCTACTGCTCAGGGTCCTTAGCCATATCTATGTTGAGACATAAAAGCAAAGGGACCCGCAGGATGACTTTAAAAGTCTTGAGTTTAGCCAGAAAGCAAGCTCCAGTAAAATGTGCCTTGCAAAGATGGCACGGAGGAGAAATTTTCTGCTGACAAGACTGGCAACAAATAGCCAAGCATTCCGGAAGAGAATAGTACAAAAGGTGGCCGGAAGGCATCCCAAGGACCAGCAGGGCTCTGGCCTTTGCAGCATCAGCGTTGCAAAGGTGAAAGACTTTGCTTTGAGAAGAAAGCCCCAGAAGACCGGATTCCAGAATGGCAGTGACCTAGGGAATTTTTTTTTTCTCTCAGATTAGCTTTTGTAGTTCTCAGCCCTCCAGGTACTTGACTCCCACAGCCAAGAAAGAAGGGAGCCACTGCTCAAGCTGGTTTCTGACCTTGTCCTCATCCAGGTAGCACATACCAAATGCAAGAGCTGTGGGGTCAGAAAGGCCTCCATCCAGATCTCAGAAAAGGGCCTGGGAGGCCAGGCAGAGTGGCCTCTGAGAAGGCAGTGTGTGAAGCTGTGGGTGTGAAGCCAGAGGTGCAGTGGAGACCCCCCCCCCACCGCCAGAAACTTGGAGGAGCCAGGACCATGGATCATCTGAGAAGAACTGCAAGGCAGGAGCAAAGCCAGGAAGGAGTTCATGGGGACTACACCTGCCGGCAGTGTCACATAGACAGAGACACTCCTGTCCTTTAGAGCTCAAATCTTGTCATAGATTGTGTGGACGCTACATAAGGGACTATCGGATTCAGTGTTTGTCTTGCTGTATTTGGGACCTGCATTGGCCCCTTTCTGCCCCCTCTTGGTGCCTTTTGGGGATGGAAATTTTTTTTTAAAAAAAATCTTTTTAATTAATTTATTTGGTACACAGCCTCACTAACCAGCTCAGGCTTGTAGTGGTCCTCCTGTCTCAGGCTCCCCGGCTCAGGGATTACAGGCCTGCACCATCTGTCCCAGTTTGGTAGCTGGCACAGTATCTCAGCTGAGAAGGCATGTGGGCCAGGAATTGAACCCAGGTCCTTGCACTTGCTAGGCAGGCACTTAGACTGCTGAGGTGTCTCCTCAGTCCTAGAAATGTTTACCTTGTGCCCTTGAAAGTGTTTAACTTTCTTTTCATTTGTGCAGGAGCTTGAAGCTAAGAGCTCACCTTAAATCTCAGAGGAGACTTTCCTCTTGGACTTTCCAGCAATGCTGAAATTTAGGATTTGGCAACTCTTAAAGTTGGACTAGATGCCTCTTTAAAAATAAATAAATAAATAAAAGGATACAAATGAGTCCTTTGAGTGTCAGGGGTGGAGTGATAGGGCTTGTGTCTAGATGTCCCCCAACATCTCATGCGGACACAGGAGTTTTGAAGGTGGCAAGGTTATGGCATGTGAAGGCAGATCAAGCGTGTGAGGCTGCGATTAAGGGTGGGATAATGGAAGCCCCAGCCTGGGTACAGGTGGCACCATCCAGTAGGCTGTGGCCTGGATGGAACGTAAAGGGACAGAGAGAGGGGGTCTCACGGCTGCTTCACAGCCTCCTGCCTGCTCTTCCACTTTATGTTTCTCCTCCGGGATGTCACCTGGCCTTGGAGCCAGCCCACCACGGGCTTCTGCATTGCCCACAGAAGACATGGCCGCTGGTTTGCTGGAATATGAAAGTTTCTCCTAGAACAGGTTGTTGCTCTGGTTTAGCTCTGAAATAACCCCCAAAAGACTCACGTATCCGCAGGCTGGGCTTCTGTGAGGATATCAGGTCATAGCAATGCTGACTCCTCAGGGGGTTCATCTATGGCTGAATTGATGGCTGTCTTAGTTACTCTTCTCTCGTTGCTGGGACATATACCTGACACGCAAGCTTAGGGAAGGAATGCTTTATTTAGCTCACAGTTACTGGAGGTTTCATAGTTTAAAGCCACCTGAATTACACAGCAAGACCTTGAGACACTGCGCTTCCGTGTCCAGGATGATCCACTCCATACCTCCAAGAAAGAGACACCAGGCCTGGAGCGGAGGCGGGGAGGGACATGCTGCCAGTTTAACGGTTGGCACCGCTCTGGCCCCGCCCCAAGCCCCGCCCTGCTCCTCTGGCTCCGCCCCTTGATCCGCGTGATTGACAGCTCCATGATTTACATGAGGCTTTGGACGGACAACTAGATACAAATCATAACAATGACTGAATGAACAGGTAAGAGATGGAGCCCAGCTGGAGGTCGCTAGGCACGTGACCCAGAATGCCGCATTCTTGTCCCTCCTCTCCCTGCCCCTTGGCTGCCATGGGTGCCATGTGTCCTCCATCACGCCCCTCCACTATGATGATCCTGCGTGGTAGTCAGTTAACCGTGGACTACATCTCGTTAAAAGAGGATCCAGGGCATTCCGTCTGGCCTGCGCGCCTGTCAGATAAGGACCTTCAGCCCGCCGCCATCTCCCGACTCCTCTCCCTGAGCTCCAGTCCTGAAGTCCGCACACCTGACGGACTCCTCAACTCCAGAGCTCAGACTCCACCCACAGTCTCGACCCACGGGGCCTCAAAGCAGCCGGAGCTCTGACACGCACGTCTGGAGGGGAACAAGCTTGGTGGATCCAGACCAAACTCCCACGGGAGCCAGCAGCATAACGTCACCGAAGTGCAGAGATCATTGCCATACAAAATGATAATGACAAGAAATCAGATGCAATCTCAGGGCCCGAGCCCACCCAAATCAAATACAGGAGACACTACCATGGCAAAAAAAAATGGGAATCATGCAGCCAAAACCTCTGAAGCTGAGGTAGACAAGTACAGAAATGTATAGAGCAACTTAGATCAGAGATAACATCTGAAATACAAGAAGAAAGGCATGAACTAATTGAATCTGAAGTGGAAAAACAATTGCAGAAACGTATAGAGGAAACCAGAACAGAAATAACCCCTGAAGTAAAAAAAAGACGTGTCTAAATTAATAGCATCTAAAGTAGGGGAACAACTACAGAAAGGTAAGGAGGAGAACAGAGCAGAAATAATCTCTGAACTAGAGAAAGAAAGGATAACTATAATGAAAGACTTAAATAATATTAAAGAAGATATTGGTAAAAAAAAAAATTAGAGAACAGAAAAATGATGGATTCCCTGACTGAGCAATATAGGAAAGAAAAACAGGATCCAAATTAAACCTGTCTTCAAGTTGTGGGTGTTGGGTATTGTTATGGTTTATGTCTAGTTGTCCCCCAAAAGCCTTATGCAATCATGAGGCAGGGACTTCTAGAGTTTGAGACTTGACTCATGATCCAGTGGGATTATGTGTTTTAGTGCTGATGGGATTATGGGTGTAGCCTAAGGTGGATAGGCTGAGGCGGAGAGCCTGAATGTAATATAAAGAGAGACACAGAGACAGACTAGTGCTGTTGCTCTGCAACCCTGATTGGTTGGTTGCCTCTGTCACCATTTTGTTGCTGTTCCACTGCCATGAACTGCTGGCCTCTGGATTGTGCCACTCTGCCTTGGATCCAGCCAAGTATGGACTGAAACCTCCAGTAACTGTGAGCTAAATAAATCTTTCCTCCCTTTATTTTGGGTGGCAGGTATTTGTCCTAGCAACAATAGAAGAGTAACTAAGATGGGTATTTTGTACCATTAACAGGAAAAGCTGATGAATATACAGTTGTAAAAAATGGAATGATGGGGGGGACCAGTCATGGGGTCTGTAATATAACCATCCGATTGCTGTTGTATGCCCTTCCAGTTGCTATCACAGCCAACAGCCACACACTTAGTGGCTTCCAATAATACAAAGCTGTTCTCTTACTGTGCTGGAGGTCAGAATCCAAACTCAGTTTCACTGAGCTAACCTCGAGGCTTTAGTGATGTTTGTCACGTCTGTGATCATGAAGAAATCAGGCAGGGCCAGACAGAGGTGCCAGGTGTGGTACAGCTGGAATGCAGCAGAAAACGCCCCCTCTGCTGCCCCGGCCAGTCCACTAGCTGCCCAGGTAACAGCTCCTGTTACATGATTCTGTCTTTTCTGTCTCCTAGAAACGGCTGGCCCCTGTGATGCATGGCTGCCCACTTTGATCATATGTTAAGAACCAATCAATGTGGGCTACGGATAGAGCAAGGTCCTGAGCTGGTTCCAGGTGCCATAAAAAAAAAAAAAAGAACCAATCAGCAACTGCCAAATACTCTGCTTCTGCACTTCCTGCTTGCTTGTCACACATAAGCCCCAAACTACCAAAGATCAGGGACTGATACTGTGGGAATGATAACAGTCAATGCCTGCTGGTGTACAATAAATCCGCCTCCCAATCCTAGCAGTGGCTACAGCATTTCTACTTGCTTTTGTAGGAATAGAGGCTTTGGTGGGTCTCAAAGGGAACTCTGAAGCTACTGTACTGTTCAGAATGGTCTCGATTTCTCTCCAGTATTTTGGAGAGAAATCCAAACTTCTCCATCATATTTTGTATCACTGAAGACATCAAGAATCTCAAAGATTATTCCTGACTTCTGTCATCTCTATTTATTTCTGCCTTTTTGAGACAGGGTCTCGCTATGCAGTTCAGGCTGGCCTTGAGCTCACTTTTGTAGCCCAGGTTGGTCTCAGAAACTCACACCGATCCTCCTGCCTCAGCCTCTCAAGTGCTGGGATTACAGGCGTGTACCACCACGCCCGGCTGTCATCTCTACTTTGAAGATACGAGTTTCTGAAACCAGCAGCTGCTTTAATGGATAAAAGAACAGCAAGAAAGAAATGAATAATGATAGAGACAACACTATCTGACATTTCTTGAGCACCTAGTTCACACCAACAGCTTAGAACTTGGGATGTCTGCAGCACACCCAGATGGCAGGGCAGATATTACGTCACAAGTTAGTGGAGATGTTATTATCACAATTTCCTTTTTAAATTATTCTTATGGCCAGCTCAGCCTGCCCTGGGATATGGGGCTGGCACAGCACATGATGCCAGGGATCAAACCACAGTCCCTGCAGTTGCTCAAGCTTTTCCTAAGCAGGTGCTTTAGACCGCTGAACCATTTTGCTGGCCCCTATCACAATTTTCACATTGGGAAGGTGAAGTACAAAGAATTTAAGTCAACTTCTTAAGACCACACAAGCACTAATTGACAGAGTAGAGATGTGAATCAGAAGTGATAAAGGGAAAAAATTTAATTATTGTTATCATTATTATTGTTATTATTATTATTATTATTATTATTATTATTATTATTAGTTATATGGTAGTAGGAGCTGAACTCATGGCCTACATCCTCAGGCCTTTTCTGTATATTTTTAATTTTGAGACAAGATCTACCTGTCTCAAATTGCTAGGTTGCCCTGAGCTGGCTTTGAATTTGCAACCCTCAGATATTGCCAACATGTACCATCATGCTTGGTTTTTGTTGTTGTTTGTTTTGTTTTGTTTTGCTTTGCTTTGTCTGTCTTTTTGAGACAGGGTCTTACTATGCAGTTCAGGCTGGCCTTGAACTCACTTCTGTAGCCCAGGATAGTCTTGAACTCGCACTGATCCTCCTGCTTCAGCCTCCCAAGCGCTGGGATTACAGGCATGTGCTGCCATACCCAGCTATGCCTGGTTTAATTTACATTATTTTTTCAAAGTTGTTGTCCCTGCAGAAGCCTTTAAATATTCACAGCCATTTAATGGTGGATGCGTCATGTTTTCAGATTGTACAGCTGAGGAAACTGAGACTCAGAGAGGCGAAAGTCCCTGACCACAGTGCTGGTCCCTGACCCTAGCAGAGTGTGCCCATTCTGGTCCCCTGAGCCATGCCCTGCAATGGGGTGGAAGAGGATGGACCATGGAGAATTTGGAGTCAAGAGTTCTAAATAAATAGTTGAAAAGCCGAGGTTTCGGGTCTAGGGTGGGAACCAACACTCAAGTGCTCAAAACTTTTCCTGCCGGGTGTGGTGGCACACACCTGTAATCCCAGCACTCGGAAGGCTGAGGCAGGAGGATTGGTGCAAGTTCAAGACCAGCCTGGGCTACAAAAGTGAGCTCAAGGCCAGCCTGAACTGCATAGCGAGACCTTGTCTCAAAAAGACAAAAAAAAAAAAAAAAAGTTTCCTTTTCCTAACCTTTATCAGAGGGTGCTTGGGGCCTAGACTAGGGCAAGGGACCACAGACACAAAAGGATACTCCCGAGGACGGTCATCACAGCACTGTGGGCCACACAGCGGAACAGCTTGTGTGTCCAACAGTAGGGGTGTGTCACTTAGCATTGCTGACCTCTAGTCCTGACAGAAAACTGGAGACTGAGCTTGTGCCCACCGGTAGAGCCGAAGCTCATGGCCTCTTGCTCCACGCCCCCCCAGCTCACAGCCTCTTTCTCCACCCCCCCCCGTAGCTTCTCTAGAGTCCCCTCCTGTTTGTTTGTTTGGTTTTGGTTTTGAGGCAGGCTTTCACTCTGTAGAGCGGGCTGTCTTGAATTCACCTTATCTGGTAGAAAGTGGGGCCTATGCATTGGACCTGGAGCCCTTCACAGCAGACAGAGGAGAGTGGTGTGGTTTGGGTTAAAGGCTCTGAAGTTAGAAAGCCCCACCACTTCCTAGGTGAAGCGCCTTTGGCTAGTTGTGACACCTTGTGCCTCTGTTTCCGCATCTGTAGTCAGAGAATAATGGTGACATTGGCCTCTTGTGATGGTTGTGGAGATGTGGAAAGGTGACTCACATTGGACGCTGGGCATGGAAATAACCAAGCGGAGCAGCCGTCACCTGGCTGATGGAAGCCTCTAAAATGGGTTCCCTTTACACCCGTCACAGAACAAGAGCCTCGATAAAACGCAGCCTCGGGTAGCAGC
This sequence comes from Myocastor coypus, assembly GCA_004027025.1. Classification (NCBI taxonomy): domain Eukaryota; kingdom Metazoa; phylum Chordata; class Mammalia; order Rodentia; family Myocastoridae; genus Myocastor; species Myocastor coypus. Next base: position 6,429 of record PVJA010033164.1, on the reverse strand, counting down.
AGAAAGGGATTTGTGTATCACTCCTGAAATCCTAAGGCACAGTGGCCAACGTCACAGACCCCTCAGGGGTGAATATCTGAACATCCCACCCAAGGAAGCCACCTAGACCAACAGAAGGGTCAGCCACAGATGAGGGGGACCAGCCAGGTGTGGTAGTGCATGCCTGTAGTCCCAGCACTCTGGAGGCTGAGGCAGGAGCATGGCCGTGAGTTTGAGGTCAGTTGGGTGAATTTAAGGCAGCCCACTCTACAGAGTGTAAAGGGCAAATAGAAGACAAGATCACAGGACACAGAGCTGAGTGTGTGGAGAATGGGAAGCAGCCAGGAGGTGGAGGGAGGTGGGAGGAGAGTGGGTGAGGGGAAGCGGAATCATGCGGGTGGGACATGTACAGGCGCGGTCTCCCATGATGGTTGTACTTATGTATTACACATATATGCTAATTTTTAAAGTATTTTTTAAAAAATCCCAAAGAAGCTGTCCTCAAATGTTTCTTTCTTTTTTTTTTTTTTTTTTTTTTTTTTGTCTTTTTGAGACAGGGTTTCACTATGCAGTTCAGGCTAACCTTGAGTTCACTTTTGTAGCCCAGGCTGGTCTCGAACTCGCACTGATCCTCCTGCCTCAGCCTCACAAGTGCTGGGATTACAGGCATGCTCCACCACGCCCGGCTGTTTCTTTTTAAAATATACTTTGTATAGGGTCTCGCCACGCAGCTAGGACTCCCAGTGATCCTCTAGCTGTCAGCCTCCCCAGTGCTGGGATTACAGGCGTGCACCACTAGGCCGGCTCTCGGTGGCTGGCTCAGTGAGCCTGGGGGCGGGGCCAGCACAGCATGCAGTGCCAGGGATCAAACCTCAGTCCCTGCACTTGCCTAAGCAGTTGCTGAGCTATCTCTCCGGCCTTCTCAAATGCCTCTTTATAAAGTGGGAGCTTCCAGAGACCACACACATTCTTTGGCTTGTGGGCGCCTCCCAGCAATGATTTGATCGTCATAGCTTCCCCTCAGCCTTTTCCACCTCACCCCGAAGGGTTCCCACCTTCCAGGCTCCTTTCTCTCATGGTCCTAGACAAAATCAGGATTCTCTAGGACTGGCAGAAAGGTAAGAGTAGGCATGTGGTAGCTCCCTCTGGTTGCCATGACAACGAACATGGTTCAGGGAGACCTCAACAGCAGAAATTTATTTTCTGCCTAAGGTAGCACCAGAAAGCTGAGATCAAGATGTTGGCAGGACTGGCTTCTTCTGAGGTCCCTCCCCTTGCCTTGCTGAGGGCCGGCTTCCCCCTGAGTCCCCACCAGGTTACTGCTGCCCTGATCTCTGCTACTTTGGTGTGGGGCTGTTCCTAGTCACCTCATTTTAGTCAGCAACCTCTTTGAGGGCCTTATCTTCAAATACAGCTGTGTTCTGAGATGCGGGGTGCTGGGACTTCAGTCTGTGAATTTTGGGGCTCAGGAAATACAATGTGGCCTGCAGCCCTGGGGAAAGTTGCTGCATACAGCGAGAGAAACGCGGAAAGTCCCCCAGAAGAGCTGTGGGGGAGGGGGGGACTCGCAAGCGGCTACAAGCGGCTTGGACCCTGATCTCCGTGACAGAGACCAGAGCCGCTGCGGGCCCTGGAGAAGGAAATGACTCAGCCTAGTCTCTGGGCAGCTAAAGCCACCGACAGCCTCAAAGAGCTTCCTGTGCCTCCGCTTGGCCAAAGATCAATCCCACGAGAGAGGCTCAGGAGCACCGGAGAAGGCAGCTCAGCGGTCTAAGCACCTGCCTAGCAAGCGCAAGGACCCGGGTTCCATCCCCTGTACCATATGCCGTGCTGGCCCCAGAACCCTGGGTGCACTGTGCCCATCGCTGAAACCAAGCATGGTGGCGCACGCCTGTAATCCCAGCATTGGGGAGGCTGAGACAGGAAGATCACTATGAGTCAAAGCTGTATAGTGAGACCCTGCATGAAATAAACGAACAAAAGGTTTATTTAAAAAAGATAATAATTGAGGGGCCGGGCAGGATGGCTCAGTGGTCTAAAGCGCCTGCAGGAGGCTGCAGGGATCGCGGTTTGATGCCGGCACCACATGCTGCGCCAGCCTTGCCCTCAGGGCAGGCTGAGCTGGCCATAAAAATAAACAAACAAACAAACAAACAAACGTTCTGAAGCAAGAAAAAAATAAAATAATAATTGACAAGGACAGGAATGGGAAGAGCAAGTAGACTGGAAGCAGGCTGATGGGGGTGCTGGAGCAAAAATGCAGACTGAGAATGAGGTACCAGCTTCACTCACTCCCCCCCGCCCCTGTGCCTCAGGACACCCCAAGCCCCTGGAATTTTGATGCTCGTGAGAAAGAAGCAGGCAGGCAGGGCCCATTCCCAGGTGGATGGTACCTGAGTTCCCGGGAGCCCAGTGCCAAAGAACCTAAATAGAGAAATATAATTGCATTGCCAGCAGGAACGGAAAGTTAATTATTTTTTGTTCTTGAGGATAGAGCGCAGGATCTTTGCACTGAGCTGCTTCCCCAGCCTTCTTTCTTTTCTTTTCTTTTCCTTCTTTCTTTCTTTCTTCCTTTCTCTCTTTCTTTCTTTCTTTTTACTTTAAGACAGTCTGGCTACATTGACCTGGCTAAGCTTGAACTCTCGATCTTTCTACCTTAGCCTCCCAGAATGCTGGGATTACAAGTGTGCACCACCCTCACTGGCTAAGGTTTACATTTTGTGTGTGTGTGTTTCTCACACACTGAGATTTACATTTACTACCCTTACGCTTAATTTGGATTCCACCAGTAACAGAACCTAGAGATAGGATATTTTATTTTTTTATTCTTGTGAGATGAGGTTCAGGCTGGCCTCTCGCTCACAGCAATCACCCTGCCTCAGCCTCCCAAGGGCCAGGATTACAGCTGTGTACCTCCACATCCAGCTCTGAGCATAGGATTTGGAGGAGCAGATTTCTGTGGAAAACAATAATAGTTAGCTACTGCCGTGTAATAGATCTGGTACTTCACTCCCCACACATAGTTGTTAGTATCTCAGTTTCTCAAGGTCAGGAGTCCAAGATAACTTAGCTGTCTGCTGAGCAACTTCCCCATCTACAACAGGGTGTTGGGGCCTGGCAGGATGGCTCAGTGGTCTAAAGTGCCTGCAGGCAGCTGCAAGGACTGTGGTTTGCTCCCCGGCACCACATGCTGCGCCAACCCTGCCCTCAGGGCAGGCTGAGCTGGCCATAAAAATAAATTTAAAAAAAAACAAAATAATACAACAGGGTGTTGTATGCCCAGTCACCTGGCTGTGGGCAGAGGTCAGGCCCTTGTGGTCGAGGACTGGGGCTGCCTGCATTCCCCTGCAGTGTGGACCTCTCCACTGGTGGTTACCCAGGGACAGCATGCTTCTTCAACAACATCCGGGTGACCTCTGCCTCTGGTCTACTTAGAGAAGTTTCTGTGGGGTTTTTCTGCAGATTTTTTTTTTTTTCAATACTGGGAATAGCATGCAGGGCCTTTGCACTGATATTATTTTTTGCACTTGATCTTAGCCAAAAGGCCGAGAAGCGATTAAAATTTTATTTATTTATTTTTTCTTGTTTCAGAACCTTTGTTTGTTTATTCACTCATTTTTATGGCTGGCTCAGCCCGTTCCGAGGGCAGGGCTAGCGCAGCATGTGGTGCTGGGGATCGAACCACGGTCCTTGAGGCTGCCCAAGCTTTCCCAAGCAGGCGCTTTAGACAGCTGAGCCATCCCGCCGGGCCTTGCACTGATATTATTTTTTGGGGGGAGGGGGTCTTTACAGGGTCTCACTATGGAGATCTGACTCAGTGATCCTTCTGTTTTCAACCTCCCATGTGCTGGCATTACAGGTGTGCACCATCACCCCCAGGCTCAATCATGGTTCAGTGTGTCCTGGGGGCAGGGTCAGAACAGCACACCGGGCATCGAACCACCGGCCGCTACGCTCTGCCTAAGCAGGCGCTTTAGTCCGCTGAGCTATCTGGCCGGCTCCTTTTTGACTTCTTGAGACAAGGTCTCACTGTACAGTTAAGGCTACCCTTGAACTCACTGCGTAGCCCAGACTGGTCTCAAACTCGCAACGATCCTCCTGCCGAGTGCTGGGATTACACGCGTGCAGTACCACTGTGCACTGATTCCAATCCCCAGCTCTTCTTACCTTTTATGTTGAAGGAGAATCTGTCAGTGTGGCTGAGCTCCCCCCGCACCCTGAGTTCCCCACCCTGAGCTCAGACCTCCCATCCTCTGACCATGTCTTTCCAGGGTGCTGGGATGACAGGCAGGAACCCCACACTTGCTTTCCTTGAAGAATTCCGAGCCTACTGACGTTTCCTTTCCTCATTTTTCAGGAACACAGAATCTAGATCAAGAAGGCGGGCCGGGTGTGGTGGCGCACGCCTGTAATCCCAGCACTCGGGAGGCTGAGGCAGGAGGATCGGTGTGAGTTCGAGACCAGTCTGGGCTACAGAAGTGAGCTCAAGGCTAGCCTGAACTGCATAGTGAGACCCTGTCTCAAAAAGACAAAAAAAAAAAAAAAGAAGGCGGGGTGCAGTGTGTACCACACCTGGCTTAAAATAGCGCCTTATGTGGGGTGACCTAACCAAGGTAGTGGGACCTTATCATCTTTGTCAACTCTTTTGTCCAGCTCCCCTGTGGTGTGGAAGAGCCCAGAATAGCCTGTGTCCAGGGCCTTCCCTTGGGGATCCTCCGGCCTGAGTAGAGGGGTCCTAGATACCCCTGGGGTTATCAGCCCTATTTGGTCTGGTCTGGGACCCAGGAGTTGGAAAGGGCACATGGGCGTGCCTTCAGCAGTTTCTTAGAGAATGCTGGAGCTCCTCTGCCTCCAGGACCAGCTGTACGTCTTTCCTAACCATGCCAGTCCCCTGCTGGGAAACCTGCAGCATTTAGCGTCCACCACTGTCTTATGATCAGTGTGGTGGTGGAGCTTAGGTGTCAGCCAGACAGGGCCCCAGGGGTGGGTGCCCGAGCCCCACCCCAGAGTGTGCCCAGGGGGGCGCTTGTGGGGAGATGAACATGTGAGCTGATGGCCAAGAAAAGCAGGTGATCTTCCCCATTGTGGGTAGGGCTTTTCCAGGGCACGCCCCGCCTGAGCAGAGCAAAGACTGAGTAAGAATGGAGAGCTAAGTCCTCTTGGCTTCATGGCTGTCCACAAGAGCTGCAATGTCTGGCTTCCACTTGGGCTTGGACTAGAACTTAGCTGAAGTGAGTGTCTTGTTCCTCAGGCTTTTAGACACCACAGACTAAAAAAATATGCTTGGATTTGTTGGATATATATATATATATATATATATATATATATATATATATATATATAATCTTTCTCTCTATCTTGCTATCTCTATCTTTGTGTCTCTCTCTGTCTATCTCTATCTCTCTTTATATCTATCTCTCTACCTCTCTCTGTATATCTCTATCTCTATCTCTATCTCTATCTCTATCTCCGTCTCCGTCTCCGTCTCCATCTCTATCTCTGTCTCTGTCTCTCCTCTGATTTTCCCACCGACAGTCTATGCTAAAAGATCAGAATTTGAAGGTGGACTTTCCAACCTGGTCCTGAGCTTTCTAGAACCGGCTTTCTAATTTGCTGAGATTGAGCAATCGGTGCTCATGATCCTATTTCCCTGTGGTACAGAGAACCAATAGCCCAGAAGGGTCCAGCCCAATGCTGCACCAGTGCTCCTGATCAGCCACTCTTAAGAAGCCAGACTCTATACACCATGCATTTTCAAGCATTTTTGGAAAGCTAATGAAGATTTCCAAATCTTCATTTGGAAATGATTGGCTGGTTTATTCTAACGTTGGACAAAGTGGTGGAAGAGAAGGGTGAACTCCCAGCTCGCGTCCTGAAGAAATAGCCTGACAGCTCCCAAGAGTACCTGCCAGATGCTCGGTCTCACGCAGCATCAGTGGTGGAAACAGAGCTCCGGCTCTCATGCTGTGGCCACCCAGGCTGCAGTACAAGCTCAGTCCCAGTTCTACCAGGGCCTGCTGTTGGACTGAGCACACCGACTGGAAAGCGATGGGTTGCTGTAGGTGGCATATCAGATCTCTTTGCAGATAATTGAAGCAGGATCTTTATATATCACCGTGCACTAACCTACAGTTAAAATGGATAGAAAATCTTAACATGAACATTGATCTTTGATCCAAACATAGAAATGGGAAGATTAAACCCAACATAAGGCCGGGCGTGGTGGCTCACACCTGTAATCCCAGCACTCAGGAGGCTGAGGCAGGAGGATCGGTGCGAGTTCGAGACCAGCCTGGGCTACAAAAGTGAGCTCAAGGCTAGCCTGAACTGCATAGCGAGACCCTGTCTCAAAAAGACAAAAAAAAAAAAAAAAAAAAAAAAAAAAAAAAAAAAAAAAAAAAAAAAAAAAAAAAAAAAAAAAAAAAAAAAAAAAAAAAAAAAAAAAAAAAA
>PVJA010033163.1:0-23544 GCA_004027025.1 Myocastor coypus | reverse complement strand
CTAGGCTGGTCTCGAACTCACACCAATCCTCCTGCCTCAGCCTCCCGAGTGCTGGGATTACAGGCGTGAGCCACCACGCCCGGCTTGTATTCACTTCTGACATGTGTGTGCATGCGTACCCAAAGCACGTGAGACCTGCTGAGGGCAGAGCACACTTCTCTGATTCCTGATGCTCCGTGAATTCTCTGGATCTCCACACAGACAACTGGCAGACACCACGGACTGAGTTATAATGGGTAGTGGGCTATAAAGGTGACCCAGACCCAACTGGTGGGTGAGAGACCTCTGGATCCATAGGGGACCTTGCAGTCAGCTCAAGGTGAACTTGGTTGGTTCCTCCCCAAAGCACTGGTTAAATCTGCAACATCCGCAGTGTGTTCAGTGGGTTAAACTATCATAAGGAGTGCTTATAATTGTTTGATTAGTATTTTTTAAAATTATTCTTTGCATTAGGAAGGTTCAGGGAACCCTGAGTTGGAAGAACTCCTCCAGGGCTTTTGTATACAAATGTATGCCAGTATAGAAGGATGGATAAAGGGAGAGGCAGCCCGGCTTCACCGTTGGCAGAGGGCTGACCAGCGCCATGTGAGACAGGGCTCGTTCCAGCATCATTGAATTGGGAACATCCCTCCCCACAAAGGCAGGAACACCTGCATCCCATTTGTCTTCTGTGTTTCCATCACCTGAAACCAATACGGCTGAGACCCAGGAAGGGTTCCACACATGGTTATTGGCTATGACAAAGAACAGGGTAATAAAGCAAGCAGCACACTCCAGGTCCCCAGCATCACACACCTTCCATCACCAGCCTCCACCAAGCTGGTCCTCCTTCTCTGCATCTGGCTCCTTTCCGAGGGACTTTTAGAGAATGCTCTGGAAGAGACAGGAGTGTATCCTAGTGATACCTGTGGGAAACCTGTACCACTCCTGCCCCAGACAACATTCCTGAGGCCCACCTGCAGGTGTGGGTAGAGGAATATCAGTTCTCTGCCATCTATCTTCTTGTGGAGTTTATCACCTTCATGCTCCAGTTCCTCTCGTCATGAACAGCAGGATACAGATCCCATCATACCCAGTAGAGGCATGCACAGGCAAGTGACTGTCAGACCCCTGGACTCTCACTCACTACCCCCTGTATGGTCTCAAGGCAAGAAAATATTCAGGTCTGTCCTTTCCTGTTAGCCCTTGCAGAAGTTCCACTTGGAACCTGTGGACCCAAACATTTGCCTTATTCTTAGCCATAATTACTAAGTACATGCTGAGCCCTGCCTAGGCCCTGGCTCTGTGTAGATGCCGGAAGCTCAAGAGAAAGGCCAGAAGCACCTGCGCCTGTCTGGCTGCCTCCCAGTGAGTGCGAGGCAGAGCAGCACTCGTGCTCACCAAGTGTCTTGAGCTGGCTGACTGGAGCTTTTATTTCCTGCTGTGTAAACTGGGGGAAAAAAAAAAAAAAAGAACCCAAAACACCCAGAAGAAGACAGGCCCAGGGCACAGATCGCCCTGCGCTTGTCCAAACACCACTGATACTCCTGCGTGTGAGCAGTGTCACATGCAGTCCTGTGCAGTACAGGAACACAGACGCAGAGAGGTCATCACAGTGTGACGGTGCTCAGGACATACCAACAATGTCCTATGTCTAAAAGATGTCACTAAGAGACTGACACACGTGCGGCCCACTCACCCGCAGATGGCCCCTGATTGCAGGAGCCACATTATGCCCATGAGAATGATACAGAAACAGGCAAGGTGGTGCAGAGAGGATAAGCAACGTGCCAGGGGCACCGCGGTCACATGTAAAGGGCTGACATTTCTGCCGTTGTGGAGCTCAAGTTCTCCAGGGAAATGAAAAGCATGAGAGATAATAAAACAGGGTGAGGGGCAGGCAGGTTAGCTCAGTTGTCTAAAGTGCCTTCTTGGGCAAAATCAGTCAGCGGTAAGGGACTGCGGTTCAATCTCCAGCACGAAATGCCGCACCAGGCCCACCCTAAAGGCAGCCTGAGGCCAACACCCCCCCAAAAAAAGACCCTAAAATAGGATGAGAGGAAGGGGACTGCAAACAGAAGTCACATCCCCTTTGGGCTGGGGAGATAGCTCAGTAGCACAAGCACAAGGTCCTGAGTTTGGTACCTGGTACTGAAAAAAAAATCTGAAGTCCCACCGACAGCACCCCACGTCCAGTGTGGTGTTCAGGAAGCTGAATGCGTGAAGAGATAGGCAGCACGACCACAGACATGAGGAGCAGGAGACAGGGAGCGGTGCTCCAAAACAGGGAGCCAGATCGCCAAGAGCAGGTGGGAACAAACTGTGAGCTGAATAAACCTTTCCTTCCTTAATTCTGAGCGTCGGGTATTTGTCCCAGCAGCAAGTGAAAAGTAACTGAGACATAGCTCCACGCTTTTCTTGGTGTCCGTTCCTACTTTAGAGAGTGCTGTGCTTATTCCTATGCTGCACAGAGGTCCCCTTTGCCACGCAGCGGGGAGGGGCCTGGGGCAGGGCCTCCGTCTGGGGCGTGAGCAGAGCTGGTGTGTCTGCAAGGGCCCTCCCACTGACAGCACGATGCAGCTCTCTCCTACCTACCTCTGTAATGTTTGGATAGAGTCCATACCTAGGTGTCCCCCAAAGCCTTCAGCAATCAGGGGCGGGGCTTGGGGAGGTGATTGGATCCTCAGCACTGACCCTTACGGATGGATTAGACCCCTGGGGAGTCCATAGACAAACATGATGTGGGAAGCTAACGCCTGGTCGCCTGGTTGGAGGAGCCGGGTCATGGGGATGTGGCCTGGAAGGGCCTCCTTTCCTCCTTCTTTAATGTCTCACTCTAGCTCTAGCTCCTGCCCTCCCTCCCTCTGTCGCTCTCTCCCTCCCTGCACCAGTCTCTTTCTCTGCCATGCTGACTGCTTTAGAGCCAACCAGAGGGCTGAAACCGTTATAAACTGAGAGCCAGAATACATCTCACCTTCCTTAGCTTGTGGGTGTAGGGCATTTTGTCCCAGCACCAAAGGAAGTAACAATACACACTTGGTGACATGAAACTTACATTCAACAATTACCAGTTTTGAAATATATTTTGTTTCTTATTTTAAAAAATAAAAAAAGGAGCATGTTAGTTTTGGCAGTGTTACTGCATTTCTGAGTTGTTTCTGGGCAGGCTTGTGGGAGGGTGTTTTTTGTTTTGTTTTGTTTTTCCTGCAGCCATACTTAATGGGTAACCTCAAGAACTCATGGTATTTTAAACAATTTCCCTTGCGTTGTTTTAGTTCAAATACTAAAAATCTCTGTAGAAGCCAATAACAACAACAAAAATCTATGTGTCTGAGGTATAACTGCAAAAAATAAATAAATAAATACAGGGTTAGTTCCCATGGAAACATACACTTCTCCCTAACCACTGCTTCCTAAGTCTGCCTTCAGCTGGGCCTCTGGATGCTACCCCGGCCTGCTGGTGGCAGGTACAAAAGGTCTTTTTCCCAATGTGGAGAGCACCATACCCTACAGCTGAGATGCCTCCCTGAAAGCTGGGAGGGAGACACTGCTGTTCGTTCTGAGCCTGTGGCAGCTCATGTGGGGGCTCACCCAACACAAGTTCATGGTCACTGCCGGGAGAAGACAAAGGACCCACTGACAGGGGCTGGAGCAACACGGGCAAGAGATCAGCTCCCGACTACTCTGGGGCTCCACTGGCTGCCATATTGCCTGCATGGCCCCAAAGGAAAAAAGCACAGCACATCCTGATTCCCATGGACTCTCTGTGGGCACAAGAAACAAAATGAGTGTCCTAGGCAGGGACCAGTCAGCAGGTGTGGGACACAATCCCCCAGTCCCTGAAAGCTGGCGGAAGACACCAGGAGGTGGGTCACGTGTGTTCTCTCTCAGGCTGCTGTGCCACCGTACGTTCACTTTTGATCTATGAGTGTCTCTGTGACCTTCCCAAGGGGGCTATTGGCCCCACGGTTGAAGCCATCCCTTGAGTGCTGCAGGGTGTCTACAGTGGCTTCAGTGAGCTCTGGCCAGGACAGGGCAGGGGCTCCCGCCTGACAGGAGGACACTGGTCTCTCTCATGGCCTAGAGTTCAACAGAATCTATTCTGGGAGGGGGAGCTCACACCATAGGGAAGTCCATAAGTATCATCAGTAGGAGCCCATGGTCAGCCAACCGCTTTACCTAATCCCTCTGTCTTTGGTTGAATGGAAATTGCAAATTTTACTATCTAACTTTAAACATATATATATATATATATATATATATATATATTTTTTTTTTTTTTTTTTTAATACATTCCCCTGAAAATAACACTTTGCTAGAAAATAGTCTTACAAACTAGGGAAATCTCTTTAATCTTTCAGCTGAGCAATTTTTCTATGTGATTTTGAGGCCCACAAAATGATGTGATAAAATATTTGCCTCTATTTTATCTGAAAGCTTTTAAAATATTGCCCTATTCACAGTTTCCTAACTCATCTGAAAATGATTTTTTTTTTTTTTTGAGACAGGGTCTCACTATGCAGTTGAGGCTGGCCTTGAGCTCACTTTTGTAGCCAGGCTGGTCTCAAATTCGCACTGATTCCCCTGCCTCAGCCTCCCAAGTGCTGGGATTACAGGAGTGTGCCACCATGCCTGGCTGAAAATGATTTTATATATCGATCAAGGTATGAACTGTGGCGATCTCAAGATGCCATTTTTTTTTTTTAATGAAATGACAATTGCCTAGACCTCGTTTATTTTCTAGTAGACTAAGTCTTAACATAGCAGGCTTCCTTTGATGGGTTAAATTCACCTCAGTTGAGTGGTAAATTCAAGATTTCAGCCACAAATATGGCTGAGGGAGAAATTTACATGCATGATTGTTACTTTCGAAGGTATCCCAATCTGAAAACAATAGTGGACAAAAATAACAAAAATAGTGGACAAAAATAACAAATTTTAAAGGCAAAGAATAAAGAGCAGGACATGATATGCCAGGCTCAAACCCTGAGCCTGCTGCTATTAAAATCACATAATTCCTTGGCAGGAGAGATAGAGACCATGCCCAGAGATCTTTAAGAATACTCTCCACTGAACTTCTATTTTTCACAAAGTTACTATGTTTTGGTTATTTCATTCAGCCCCAGGTAACTCAAAATTTTTACTGTTATCATAAACAGAATTGTTTTCTTGTTCTAATCATGACTGGGGTATTATTGAATGTTTGATAGCTGTTCTTGTTCCCAGCTGAACTCCTTTTAGGTTCAGTTTTTTTGAGGCGGACATTTTTCACATTGGCAATGGATAACAACCTCCACTTTTACACCCACTCTGGTGCTCTAGATCTAGCCCAGGCTCTATCGCTACTTAGCCGGTGCCCGCCGAAAGCCTGTGTGGAAAGCCCAGGGCTTCCTTGAACTCCTTACACCTCAACAGGAGGTGTCTGATGCCTCTGTTCCCAAGCACCTTGCCAAGTCTGGGGTTCAGACATGGCTTCTGCAATTCTCTGCTTTTTGTATCATTTTTATCATGATGGCACAGCCAGAACCTACACAGAGAAATTCAGGTGAGTTGGTGTAAGGAGCAGCGTGGGGCAGCGACCACTTGACAGGGCGTCGTGAAAGCAACATGCAGCGAAACACGTAGTTAAACTGAGACATATTCCCAGGCTCAGGCAGACAGAGGGTAAAAGATCGTCTGTGTGGAACAAAGAGAAGTGGGTCCTTTTATATCGGGATGGAAAAAAGGCAGGGACAGTAAGAAGGAAGATGTTCATCAACATCTGTGGTCCGAGTTTTGTGGCTACCTTGAACCTCAGTGGGCGATCCTTAAGACATCCAGTGTAAAAATTTGGGTGGCTCCAGATGTTCAGGGACCTACAAGTTTCCTTTTGACACCCAGTGCTTGCTGATCACAGCCTCAGTGCTGAGCTGAGTGCCCCCTGACAAGAATGTCTCTGCTGATAAACAGGTTGGGTGCTGGGAGAGTCAGTCCACTCTGAGCCATACAGTTGGGATATCCGTCAGGGTTCTCCAGGGCCCTAGATATCTAGAGGACATAGATCCAGACATATGGCAGGACATTTCTTAGGATATCATGGAGGGTAAAGCTGGAGACTGGGGGACAGTGGTGGCTTGGGCCAGTCCACATCCAAAAGCCTCAGATGAAGGGAAGCTGATGGTGCCACGCTCAGTGCAAAACAGAAGGCCAAAGAACCTGGGCACCTGCAATGAGACACCTTAGTCAAGACCAGTGAGCCTCAGTTCTGGTGCCCAAGGGCAGGAGGAGGGCAGTGTTCCAGCCCCAGGAGATGTGTTCCATTTCCAAAGGCATTTTGGATCTTTTCTTCAACCAGTCCCCAGGTGACAGATGACACTGTGGCCATGCTGAAGTCATATCCTCCTCCTCTCAACATGCATCCAAGATGCATCCGGAACAATGTCCCTCCAGGTCACCAGATTCTCTGAGTCCAGAGGAGCTGATGCTGACACTGACCAGCACAGTAGGACAGAGCCTTCTGCACAAGCAAGAATGTCCTGGTGGTGGCCTTCCTGGCTTCATTCTGCTCCGGGAGCAGTCTACTGAGGGCTTCCAGCACTTCTGCTTAAGGTAGCACGATCTATAAGGGTAGAGCTACACTTATTTTTTTCCTTCCCCAAACCAGGCTTTTTGTGGATAGACCCTCCCAGGGAGCCGGCAGGAGAAAGGCTGGGAGGGTAGAGGCTTGGAGAATAGGGGAAAGGCCAGAATAGAAGGTGCCTTAGAGAAGAAAACCACTTTCCATTTCCCGACTGCTCTTAGAACAGGTTCTGAGCTGAGCTCCCACACTGGGCTCCACACACACAATGTGCTGCTGCTGTGTAAGCAGACTGGCTTGTCCAGGGAGCCGGTGGCCCTGGGGGAGACTCTGGGGCCTGGACACCCAGACGAGGGTCTGGAAGTACTCCATACAAATCCGGGAGTGCAGTGGGCAGGAAGGGATGCAGAGGTACGTGGATAGCTGCGCACTGCCGCAGGCCCTTGGATCTCTGCACTAGCCAGGCGGCTGGGCGCACCCTCCCACCCTCACTGCCCGGTGGTACTGGTCAATCTCAAGCAAGGAAAGTCTTCCTCTTCCGTGAGTCCACGTTCTGCCCTCCCAGAAATGATGCTGGACCAGAGGGTGAACCCGAGGGACTGGAGGAGAACAGCTCCTCTTGAACTGGTGCAGGGATAGGGCAGGCTGCAAGGGGACAGCTGTTCGGGGGAGCCTCTGACTCCAGGCCAGGGCCGAGGCCCAGGCCCAGGCAGCCAAGTTCCCAGGAGTCTGGATGTACTTCCTGAGGAGGAAGAAGGGATAGGGTTGGAAGGTTGGGGGCTGCATGGGATGGGGTGGAACTCAGGGAGGGCACACACTACCTCCCCAGCTGTGAGCTTTTGGAGTATTTGGCTCCCAAAAGCAGCTGGGGATCATTATGCAGAGGTCAGATGGGGTGGGGAGCTGCAGGTGTCACCCAGGGAGGAGAGAAGGACCCAGTGCAAAGCTTGATCACATCGGTGGCGGCTATGGCACCCTCCGCTTCCCTGTTCCCCAGCTTGGCCCCATGGGACCAACCCCATGAGAGGCCCAAATGACATTGGCATCTGCAAAGCCTCCCGGGCTGCCCCTGAGTGGTGCCCACAGCTCCCCTCCCGCCTTTGCCTCCCCCCCTTCATGCCTGCACCGACTTCATGTTCTTTTACAACAAATGACAGAGATTTATTACACAGAACTCCAACCTGAAATTATAGAAAAATAGTGAAGCACTCAATCTTCTGCAGTCCTAAAGTAAGCCTTCAGGAGCATGGCCTGGCCTTCCTGCCCTCCATACTTCTGCACTAAGGCAGACAGGAACAGTGTGCTGTTGGCCAGTGGGCCCAACAGAGATGACAGAGTGGTCACCAGCGGCGAGTTACACGAGGACATTTGTCTAAAAACACAGTGGTTGCCGGGCGTGGTGGCTCACGCCTGTAATCCCAGCACTTGGGAGGCTGAGGCAGGAGGATCGTTGTGAGTTCGAGTCCAGCCTGGGCTACAAAAGTGAGCTCAAAGCCAGCCTGAGCTGCACAGTGAGACCCTGTCTCAAAAAGACAAAATAAATAAATAAAAAAAATAAAAATAAAAATAAAAATAAAAAATAAAAATAAAAACACAGTGGTGCGATTTAATCTACCTTTTAGTCCATCATAAATTTTTCTTTCACTGGGACCTAACAAGAGCAAAGGAAAGTGGAAAGTTCTTTGTGGATGCTGCTATGGAGCTTGTGGCAGCCCTGGCTTCTGCCTGCAGGTGGCATTACACTACCCTCACTCAGCCCTAAAGAGACAGCCCCTTCTGTCTGGAGCCCCATTGCAGCAGCCAGGGTAGGCAGCCATCTTTCCTTTCCGGGAGTACACAAGCTCTTCTGCCGAAGGACCCTGCTCCTTCCTGTGGAGGACCTTCCCAGCACACTGACTGGGAGGAGCACCTGCCTCCGAGGCGGGGTTCTCCGCTCCAGAGATGCAGCACCAGCCTTAGGACCTGCTGGTCCTCTCTGCAATTCCTTTTTTTTTTTTTTTTTTTTGTCTTTTTGAGACAGGGTCTCGCTATGCAGTTCAGGCTGGTCTTGAGCTCACTTTTGTAGCCCAGGCTGGTCTCGAACCTGCACCAATCCTCCTGCCTCAGCCTCCCGAGTGCTGGGATTACAGGCGTGAGCCACCACACCCGGCAGAATTCCTTTGATTTGTTTGGTTTTGCCTAATCGGTACCGCGACAATCTCACATACTTTTCCCACACTGTGACTTTGCTGCCAGCCAGGACTGTGGTTTGAAATTGAGTTCCGCTCCAGGTGTGGTTTCATCCTAGTGCTTAACCCATGTGTTCACTCTGGAGTCTCTTTGACTTTGGTTGTGCTTCCCTGTGACCCTGCCTGCTGGGTCAGGAGAAGGGATGCACTCACCCATGAGCTGCCCCCTGGCTTGAAGGGTGCACACAGCGCTCAGTGTGCGTGAGGTCTGCAGGGCTGTGTGCGTGTCTTAGTTACTCTTCCTCATTGCCGAGGCAAAATACCCGACACCCAAATTTAAAGCAGGAAAAGCTTCTTTCAGCTTACAGTTTAGAAATGCCTACATCCATAATTGGCTGCTTCCAAGGCAAGGTGGCTTGGCAGAGGGGCCTCTCAGAGCAGGCAGGGAACAGCAGCAGAGAAGCAGCAAAACATCAGAAGCAAAAACAGCAGCAGCAGCAGCGACCAAAACAGCCTTCCCTCTTTCCACTTATGCTTAACCCCAGCATCACACACCCTCAATCCCACCACCTCTCAAAAGCCCCACTTACACCCATAGGAGGCTCCAGGGGCAAATCTAGACAGGAGCCATAGCAGTGCATGTCTTCTCGTGTTCATGCACACTGAGGCTTTCTCCACACTGGGCAATTCTCCGGCACTACCTATGCATATGTCACATTATCACTGTCCCCTGTCTGTCCTCTTCAGTGACCCTGCTTGGCTTGTTTGGGAGCTAAATGTCAAGTATACTGAATGGGAAGGTGCAGAAAAAATACAGAGCATCATTTAAAGTATACTAACACTCCCATATACCACTTAAAGGGTAAATGAATATCTTTAAATTTTGGTTCCAATATTTATAAAGAAACACACTCATGCTGATACCATGGAAGACCCTGGAGCATGCCAGAGCTTTCTGCCTTTCACTGAGCCAGTCATGCCCCTCAACCAGTTGCCATTCTGTGGCCTTGCCTTGTTATTCCTGTCCAATCTTGCTTGTGCACTCACATATAGAAAATGAAGTTGTGGCACAAATGACCATGCCCCCCCCCCGCCAGCTGCAGGCCCATGTCCAGCTCGTCAGGACCTGCTGAGCACTGGGACTGCCCTATTTGGATCCCCACCTTCTGCCCAGGGTCATGACACCCACCTCTGGTACACACCACTCCTATGAATGTCTGTGTCATGCATGGCTGTATCTCTCCCCTAAAGTGCATTAGTTGGACATTGTGTGCTATGAAACTTTATCAAGTATTTGCACTACGCCATGTGCATTTTTCTGAAATGTGTTTTTCTATGGAAATGAATAGAATTAATTAATTTTTGTGTGGTGTTCTATAAATCTATGTTTCAGTGGGCGTGGTGTGGACAACATGTCCCTTCCTGTGCCTCCTGAGGCTTCTCTGTGGTGCCACCCAGGAGTGGAACTGGTGGGAAGTGTATTTTACTAAGTACTGCCACTGCCTATTTAGTCTTAAATTACTATTGAGATCTATTGAGTGGTATATTTCCAAAGTGGTAGCTTATTGTCCTTATAGCATATTTCAATGAACTTTTTTTTAAAAGCATTTTTTATTTTATTTATTTTTTTCTTGTTTCAGAACCTTTGTTTATTCACTCATTTTTATGGCTGGCTCAGCTTGCCCTGAGGGCAGGGCTGGCACAGCATGTGGAACCGCGGTCCCTGAAGCCACCCAAGCTTTCCCAAGCAGGCACTTTAGACCACTGAGCCATCCTGCCAGGCCCCAATGAACTTTTAATAATTTTGAAAATAGCAGTGAAGGGCATTTTGTTCTTCTTTCTTTTCTTTTAACCTCATTAATATGTGGCATGATGACACCTACTGTTTCTTGCTGACTGGTCATAAGAGCTCTCCTCATCTGGATTTTTTCTTCTCAGGATGATCCTCTTGATTCTTCAGTTTTCCCTGCTGAGAATCACCACCCGTGTCCCATGGGCACTTTGGCCAGTGTTCCTTTCCCATCCATCTAGCCCAGGCAGTGCCTCCAGCACTGCATATATTCTGCATTAATATATAAACACTAACCCTCAAGAATGAGAATATCAGCAATGCGGCTGTGACTTGTCCTCTCGTCCTGTTGGTCTTCGATTGCTTTGTTTCCTAGGAACTCTTCCTATGACTGGCAACTACATGATAAGCATGGCCCCTGTGGTTTGGCTCTGTGGGTCACATTCAGTTACTGTTCTCTAACGTGCGCCTGTGAAACCCTCCACTAAATTTTGCTCTGAAATGTTTACAACTTGATTTATCTATGTTGATTCCTCATAGGTGCCTGAACTGCTACTCGGGATCAGGCTAGACCAGTGGGCTCCCCAGAGAGGTCACTGCATGTGTCCTAGCTAGTGATCGTAGGGTGGAGTCCGGCAGGTTCTAGCCTGGTGTCAAAACCTTTAGGACCGTCTTATGGTTTGTATATAGTCGTCCTCCCAAAGCCTCATGCAGAGGTGGGGTGGCTTTGGGAGTTTTGATTGATTATTGTGGATATGGATGTTACACTTGCCCTAGGGTAGGTAATCTACATTACAGTGTAGGGAGGGCAGACAGGCTAGCTAGCTTCCTAAGCTGCTGCCTTTCCCTTCTGCTCTCTGCTCTTTGCTGCCACCATGAGCTGCTGCTCTTTGCCCTGTGCCTCTCTGCCTTGGAGCCAGAAACCTCCAGTAACTGTGAGCTAACTAAACCTTTCCTTCCTTCATTTTGGCTGTCAGATATGTGTCCCAGCAATGAGAGAAGAGTAACAGAGACAGACGGGGCTGTCCCTGAGTGCTCCTTGGAGCCACAGAGCTGGAACCATCCACCCGGCTCCTGGCTGAGAGCCTGGCAGCCTGTACTCTAGCACTTGGGAGGGTCAGGGATGCCCACGTACAACTGCCACGCAGCCCAGGCACAGATCTGGGGAGCTGTGCAGGAGCCACCCTGGAGATGCTTTCCAAGTTGAAGTGGGTCCTCTGTTCAGTGCTGAGTCAGCCAACTCATTTAACTCAGGACAATTTCACAAGGCCAACATGACTTGTAGTATAGGGAATCCGGGTGTGGAGGGTTTGGTCACATACAGAAAGACCCAGCCCATCTTCACAGCCTGGCCTCCTGCACAAGTCCTGCATGACCCCAGCCTCCCTATCCTTCCACAGAGAAGTGGAATGGGGCTTCCCTGGGCCCTCTTTCACCAGCTGACCACAGGTGCCCTTTGGTGACCATACCTGGCTGGCCCTGACCTACTCCTTCAGTCATTAGCTCAGCCTAAGCAGAGGTGTAACACCCAGTGTCTGATACATTTCGTAGGTACAGTTCAGCTTCTTTCTGGTAAAAGTGTCCAAAATTAGGGGCAGGGCCAGCCTGGTGCCCTTTCCCAGGAAGGCTTGGAGCCTGCGCACCGTGGGCAGGTCTCCACTGCTGCTCCCTGCTCTCCCTTTCCCACCAGACTTCCCAACCCAGGGCCTCCTCTGCTGCTGCTCACGTGTGTGCTGTCCATTCTGTACAAAGCCTCTGCTCAGAGCCCTTTCAGTGCCAAGTTTGTATAGAGGACAAATGTAGTGTGGAGAACACAGGCCCAGCCCTAGCCACTGGCCATCTCCTTTGGAGGACGAGGGTAGATGTCTTTGGAAGGCTCTTTCTTCAAAGCTTCTCATTTGATGATCTAGGAGCCTCAGAATCTAGGAGTCCTCCTCTCCTTAGCCTTTTCCCTGGAGGGAGCCCTGATGGCAAGGACATGGTCAGAACTTTTTGGGGGAACCCCGCTGTCCACTGACTGTGGAAACAGCTCTTTGTCTCTCACTAGATTTTGAGAGTTTGGTCTGATGCTGATACCAGTGGGAGACTCCCCAGGGTCAGCAGGGGTTCAGAGCTGAGTCAGGATGCATAGTATCCTGGGCTCCCAGCAGATGGCCGCCTCACCTTTTTGCTCCCTTCGCTGTTCCCAGGTGCCCTTCTCCCCACACTGCACACACAGGTCATACAGAGGTGTGTCCAAGGATATAGATATCCTGGAGTGTGTGGTCAAGCGCACATGTGTTGTATATGAGCCTTCCATATATAAGAGCTTTTCATATGTATGTATGTATACATACATACTCAGGCCTGCACATACCTGCATGAGTCTGCATACATACACAAGTCTGCATCCACACATGCACACAGGCCTGTATACACACATACATCCACACAGAAGCCTGCACATACACTGTACTAACAGTGCCTTGAAGGACAAATCAGGCATCGATTTTATATTTGCAGAAGTAGTTCTCAAGAATTCACAGACTAAAATATATCATTTCCTTGTTTTCTTAGAGGGCTGCTTTAAGCAGCTTCCAGGACAGATCATTTAAGGTTAGCGACAATGTGTCAGAGACGTCCCACCCCTTACTTACCCTGCAGTGGCTCCGAAGCCTCTTGGACTCTCGACTGTGTCCCACACAAGCAGCACAACCTCAGTGCACACTGGATGCCCTGTTAAGTGAGCTAGGATTAACATACCTCAGCGATCACATACCTTCATGCTAGGGAAAGGTAGCCAAGAAAACACAGTCATGTCTATCTCTGGGGAACCAAGTCCAGTGGCCATAGAAGAACCTGCAGCCCCAGCCTCAGAGCAGCTAGCTTCATCCAAAGAAGTTTCTTTGCAGACACACAGAAATAGGGCTGCTGCCCCTCGGGTCCCCAGCAGAAACACACTGCCCTCTTGCCTTGGTCCCCTTGGAAGGTGACTGATGAACTTCTTGAGAGGAAGTCTCTTCAACCTTTCTCTTCTGTGAAGGTCCTTAATAAAGAGAAAAAACCAGAAGCGGGCTCTTTCCTAGAAGGGGAACAGGGGCTGCTGAGCTGCAACGAGGCCAGAAGTGGGCACCAGGTGGGATTTTACCTCCAGGGAGATTCTGGGAAGACTCGCAATTCAAAGCCAAATGGAGTTGCTATGACACTGCTCCCTGGTTCAGGGAAGGAAGGTTGCATGGCGCTCACAAACACACTGAAGTCAAGGGTGATGAAGACCAAATTGCTTTTGTGCTCAACTGATACAAAGGCCCACACATTGAAGGATCTACATGAAAAACTAATGCAGTCGCATTTCTTTTTCATTTTCTTTTTTATTTATGTATTTGGTACAAGGTCTCACTAGGCAGCTCAAACTCATAGTGATCCTCCTGTTTGTGGCCTTCCCAGTGCTGGGATTACAGGCATGTGCCACCATGCCTGGACTATATCGCTGGCTCAGCATGCCCAGGGGGGCAGGGTTGGCAGTGCCATTTACAATGCTGAAATGGTGTAAAACTGCTCATTTCCACCCATGTATGCCTTGTGCCTGTGTCCTCACAGGTATCTCTGTGCCCTGACTAGTGTGGGCAAGGAGCTTCTGGATGGGGGGGACTCCAAGGACAGCTGTACCTTCCCTGCAGCCTGGGCTTTTTATGGACAGCTCTCTCTCTCTCTCTCTCTCTCTCTCTCTCTCTCTCTCTCTCTCTCTCTCTCTGCTTCCTTTTTGACCCTTAAGAAAAAGAAAGAAATTCCACAGGGAAAGCAGATCTTTACAGCCAGCCAGCCCACAGCTCCCTAGGGAGGCAGCTCCTGCGGGACAGTAGGTGGCAGGCATCCTTGTCAGGACCTAGGTGCTGGCCATGCGCAGCGAGCCTGATTTGGGGAAATCCACTGAGCACTTCCACAAGTACTCAGTGTCTCCATGAGCTGCCTGGAAGCCAGATCAGCTTTGTTTCCATTGTTTTCCCAATGCCTGTTTATTTCTCACTTCTCTTCCTTAACCAGGTCTCTTTGATAGGAGAAAAAGGGGACAAAAAAGAAGGAAGAAAGAGAGGGACTCTCTGTCCTGAAGACTCTTTGTTCTGAAACTTTTAAGATAAAATGGGGATGTGAGCTTCCAGCTCTGCCCGTTCGCCTGTCTCCTGTGACAGACACATGTGGCCAATGGAAGTCACATGGTCCAGGTCACTACTGGGCAGCAGCAGTCCCTGGCTCACAAGGTAATGGGATGCACACCCTCTGCTCTCGCCCCGATGGACCGAGCAGGGCAGAGGTGGGAAGGACGGGCCATGGAGGGAGGAGGGCAGGACCCAGGTGTGCACCCAGCCTTGCCTGGCTCCGCAACCTCACCTCTCTGCATAATTGCTTCTCTTGGGTTTCTCCCAAGTCTCCCTCTCTCCCTACACTGCACCCTATCTGGTGTTCTTTTCTTCCTCCTGCTTCCATGGCACCCAGCCTGGTCCCACACTTTCTACAGTGCTCCCCTGCATACTTTTATGCTACTTTTTCAAGATCTAATTGTGGAGCAGGCTTGCACTGGGATGTGATTCTGAGCAGCCTGGGCCCAAGCAACACCTTGCACCTGAGGCAACTGTCTCTGAGCTCCTTCCCTTGACCTTGTACATATGGGTCTGTGCCCTGCAACTGGGGCAGTCCTCATAGACAGGAGTTCTGCTGTGCATGGCCCAGCCCAGCAGAGGGCACAGGATGAGGGTCTGAGTGGCCCCATGGCCTTATGCAGAGATATGGAGCTCTTGGAGAACCTCCATCCTTGAAGCTCAGGCTGAGACCTGCGCAGTTAGAGACCACCACAGAGCCAGAGGACAGACTCCTGCGCCCTTAACCTGTTGCTCATTGAAAGCATGCTTTGTCTTTTTCTAAGGTGATCAGAGATCTAAAAGTGGCTCTTGCTAAAGGTTTTCTCTAAGGTTTTTGCCACTTCACAGATGACTAAAAGCAACACAAAGCTTGGCATCCACTGCACATCTGCTATTACCTAAAAACTTTGGGGGAAAAGTATATTAATAATTTAGGAAGAATTGTCAATACAGGATGTATGAGCCCTAAGTTTGCATACCCTGGCTCAGCCTCCTTCAAGATTGAGGTCACCACAGCAAGAACAAAGTAATTTTCATGAGTTACTGGGATGCCTGACTACAAGCTTTACATTGTTCTTTCAGGCTCTCTTCCCTGGAGCAACACCCAAGAGTCTCCAAAACTATAATCGCCTTGGATCCCAGCAGAGTCTTTCTGGACTGGGATTCCTCCAAACAAAGACAGCCACCTCATGGGAACTAAGCTCCCCTCAGGCCATGAAGGTTAATCCAGAGCTTCCAAACCAGAGATCCACAGCTGAGATGATGTTCAACCAGATCACCGTCACAGCAGCACCCCCTAGAACAAGCCCCTCCTCTCCCTTAGCGGGCCTGTCTGATCTACCTGGAGACCCGTGGGTCACAATGAAGCCTTCCCTGTCTTCTTTGATTTCCCTCTGTTCAGGTCAGCTGGATCTCTGTCTGAGTGGCGTCCCCTTCAGTGGCTCTCTTTCCATTTCAAGCTGCTTCCTATAAATTTGTGCAGAGTGCTTCAGTTCTCATTTCCACCACACGAAGTAAGGTCCCACCCAAGCTGAAGATGGAACTAGAGGGCGTGATGCGGCCAGGACTATAGCCCCTTCAGTGTCCTCTGGTAACCTCCGTCAAGTTAGTCTCCATGTGACCCTGGCCCAAGGCTCTGCTTGCTCCTCCAAGACCAGGCACAGCTCCTCCTCCAGGCCAGCTCCTCTGCCCCTCATATGGACCAGTCTCCCTTCTTTTGGAGTGACTGCAACTCATTCCTCTGCTAGGACTGATAGTAGCTGTCCTGGGGTCTACAAAGGAGTCACCTCTTCTCTTCCTTCCCTGGTGAGCACTAGTTCCATGCTGTCTTCATTACTTTTCCTCGTTGCTGGGACAAAACATCCAGAATTAAGGAAGGAAAGGTTTATTTAGTTCATAGTTAGTGGAGGTTTCAGTCCATGCTTGGCTGGCTCCAAGGCAGAGTGGTACATGGCAGAAGGCAGAAGCTCATGGTGGCAGAAAATAACAAACAGCAAAGGGAGGAGCAATGATAGCCACAGCTAGCGAGCCTCTCTCTCTGCCCCACATTGTATTCAGGCTCTTTGCCCCAGGAAAGCTGTAGCACTCACACCCATAATCCCAGCATCATACCATGAATTAATCATAAACCCTAGAAGCCACCCCATGACTGCATGAAGCTTTGGGGGAACAACTAAACACAAACCATAACACATGCCTACCTCACAACAGCCTAGGACAGAATGGTGACTAAGGGGTGTCCTTGTTAATCAGGTCATGTGCCCCATGAGGTTGGGCTGCCCCTTGTCCTCCCCTCTGTGTCCTAGAGTCTACTTCAGGGTTCAGCATAGAGCAGGTGCCCCTGACATGAGCAGATAAACACACAGCGCTACTACCAGGCCCGTCAGGAGCCTGGATACCTCCACTACATCTCGTTCCCATAAACTTATGGGGGGAGGCTCTGGGCCATTTGGGAGGAGCCCGGATGTTGTGTTACCCCACACACTCCTTCACAGGAAATGCTCCCAGGCCTGCCCACCTGGAGCTAGACAAACAGAGTGTGTGACCTTGGAACTTCCAAGCTGGCCTCATAGGCAGCCCAGAGAAGAGGTACAACTCCAGGCAGGGGTTTATGCTGGAGCATCAGCAAGTGCCCACAGAGGGTGTTTCTGCCCCCTAAGCCAGACCAATGCTAGGTGTGTTGGGGAATGGCCAGTACACAGGGCCTGGTAGCAGCCAGGTTGGCCTCCTAGAAGCTGTCTTTGCCCCCACAGTGACAGCCCATCGGTGGCACACAGTGTTCACGGCCAACTTTGCACACTCTGGGGCACCTTGCAACTTCTGCCCCGTCTTGGGCTTTGACTTCTACAGCTGTCCAGACTATCACCATTAGGGAGTCAAGTGTCTGAGCGGGATGGGGTTAGCTGATGGCAATTGCGCACCCACCTGTGCCCCTGTCACCGCTGACCCCTCCTAGCCAGGGCCTCACAGGGGGAGCAAGTTGTCATCCATAGTCTAGGTAGGACACATCCTGGTGCTCTCTGTACCCAAGGAATGCAGAAAGGGGTTGTATGGGACAGTGATGAGGACTACAGCTACCCTAGGGTTGGGATCCACCTACAGAGCCAGGCCAGTTGCAATGGGCAGACACACAATATCCTCCCACTTCCTGAGAGTCTTGGTGGGATGGAGTATGAGAGACACAGAGCATTCCCTGACCGCTCGCAGACTCAGTGTGGACACACATGCACAGGTGGGACAGGGGGCCGCAAGGAGGCACTGGGAGCCACAAGCTCAGGGAGGAGGAAGGTGGTGTGCCAGCCCTGCATGCTTGGGACCTGCTTGTCCCCAGATACATCCACCCAGGTGGTCCAATTATCTGCGACTCAGCTACTGTCTCTATCAGAGCTCTGTGCATCACAGTCTTGGCACATCTAAAACAAAGCAAGGAGAACCAAAAAAGGAGTGCACCAAGCCCCCGTGTCTCCTAGCTCCCCAGCTCTACCCAGTGTCCCTCAAAAGCTCCAACCAGGCACTTGTGAGGGTTCAGCTTGCTCCTCGGGGGCAGTGGCCTCCAGCGGTTCTTCCCTCTTCCACATGCTCCTTGTCCTTCCTGGGATGATGTGTGGAGATAAGTTTCTCTTCATCAGAGCTGCTCAGAATGGGCTTCCAGGTTTTAACACAAAACTCCGTGACTTATGACAATGAACCCAGGAAGGAACCTGTCCAGTTGAAATACCAGAACAATTCTCAGGATCCACCCCAGAGAGGGAAACTTCTTGCTGGCTGTGGGAGTAGCCAGACACAGAGTGGGGCTTCCATGGACCCCAGAACCAACAGAAGCAGGTGGAGAAAGGAGCAGTGTGTGTGACTGCAGCAGAGAAAAGCCCCAGCCTCGTCCTTACCCGCTCTATCCTCACCAATCCAGCCTCCCCGAACAGAGGTTCAATGCCAAGTTGTTCCCTCTGTCCTAGCAGCCATGAGCGATGGGCAAGGGGGTCACCGGGGTGGGGGGCTATATGCATCTATGTGCTATGAGTTCCTACCAACTGGAGCCAGTGATCAGGCTGCTTCATGCATTGTCTTGGTTACTCTTCTCTCATTGCTGGGACAAATATCTGACACCCAAAATTAAGGAAGGAAAGGTTTATTTAGCTCACACTTAATGGAGCTTTCAGTCCATACTCAGTTGCCACCAAGGGAGAGTGGCACAATGGTGGCAGCAAGAGCAAACCGGAGGAACAGTGGCAACAACAGCAGCAGAGAGCAGGTGTGTCTCCCTTATGTTGCGTTCAAGCCATGTGCCCCAGGATGAGCGTAGCACTCACACCCATGATCCCAGCAGCACTCACACTCATAATCCCAGTGCTAGATCATGAGTTAATCACAGACTCTAGAAGTCTGACCCATAAATGCATGAAGCTTTAGGGAGACAACTAGATATGAACCATAACACACTTCATGCTGTGAGAGAGACACTAAGTCCTCTAAAGGGCCAGGGCACCTCAGGGCTCCTGTATCTAGAGATGGAAACAAACCAAGAGGCCTGAGCATCTCTGCTCCCTCTTCCCTGTATGCACAAGGAACGTCAAGCTGAGGCAGTGTCACAGTGTCCCCTGGGTCCACTTGTCTTGCAAGTAGGGCTTGACACACTGCAAGTACCTGGTGGCTCTCTCACTCTGAGCACACAGGTTGCTGCACTTGTACAAGGAAGTCCCCACCAGCCCTTGGGAGGAGCCCCACTCTGATTCCTGGCACCCTGAGTGTTGGAGACCGGGTGCCAGAATGAACAACCATAAGGAAGTAAATGTGGCAACGTCCTCAGCCACCCTGAGCTGCAGTCTGAGCAAAGAGCTCACCTGCATTCCCAGGGCCCTGGATTGTGTGGTCTCCTGTTTATCAGTTTGGCCTTGGTGGCTATCCCATTCCCAGGGGAACAAGGAAGACTCAGTGTTAGCTAGGGCAAATGTTGGGCACATGTTCAAAACTTCTGTATATAACCTTGGAACTAATAAACATAGTTGCTCAGCTGAGCTGAACCGAGCTGAGCCAAACCAGCAGCTTGGTCCTCCTGACCCTGAGTTTCTTTCTTTCTCATTCCACCCTTCTTCTACCCCGTTCCCCTCTGCAAGGGTTGCACCCCTGCACCTTAGGCTCCTTCTTCAGGCTTCTTACTACTTATAATATATGCATAAAATTCCTTTTTATGACTCTGCTGTTTCAAAGAAGAAATAACCACGCCGAATTTGTTGTATATACTATTATTACTTTTTTTTTTTTTTTTTTCAGAACTGGAGATTTAATCCAGGGGTTTTGCACTGAGCTGCATCTTTCATCCTTACCTTAATTTTTTATGTTGAGAGAGGGTACCACTGAGTTGCTAAATTGCCCACGTTGGACTTAGCTTATAGATCCTTCCGCCTCAGCATCCCAAAGTGCTCAGGGTAGAGGTGTGCACCACCACTTCTAATGTTTATTTCTGTAGGCCCTGACGTCCAGACCATCTTGGGGATGGGGCTCCCTCCTGGTCAGAGAAGCTGCCTGACATCCTGGCTCTGAACCTAGCGTTGTCACTCTGGTTTTGTTCATTCTCACAGTTCTGAAGCCAGAATCCAAGTGGTTTCACCAGGCTGAAATGAAACCCAGGCAGAATGACCCTCTATAAAGGATCTGCCACCTCACGTTTCTAACCCACAGCCTCATTCCTTTTTGCCCCTTTAATACCTCCGTGCCAGGTGAAGTGACATTTCCACTGTGCTCAGGATCAGGACTGATTGGACACATCAGGGTCAGGGTTTTCTGACTTCAGGACTGGACTCTGAATTACTGTCTGCTCCAGACACCAGCTTAGTAAGCCCTGCTGGTGTGTCAGATGCTTCTCTTAAGGACATTTAGTGAGCCAAGCCAGGTACCACCCTGCCCTTTGGGCCCTACTCAGGATAATTCCCAAATACAGAACAGTCAAATCAGAGGAAGGGCCACAGTGGACAGCAGAGCCTGGGAGTGAGGTCAGTGCTGGACTGGAGGGCAGGGGCTTCCTGGGAAGTTGACAGGAGAAGGAGCTGCTCTCTAATAGGAGTAGAAGCTGAAATGCGTGACAGGCCTGGTCAGCTGTACTAGGCTCTGCTGCCCACCCTTCTGCAGTCGTTGGAGCCTCAGTGGGCCCCTGGCCTTCTGCCCTTCCATCCTCATGAATTTCCTGTCCTGACTGTTCCCGGTTCCACCATGGGTGCCATGACGTCTCACCTCCATGGACAGTGTGGTGAAGATCGTCCCACGGTCTAGTTGCTTAGGAGCAAAGCCCAAAGCGGGTCTAGTTGCTTAGGAGCAAAGCCCAAACTTTCCCTAAGGCTGGGGACCTGCATAAGGAGATAGTCCTCATGAATAAGGGGAAGTTAAAAAGAACTTTAAAAGCATTCATGAGGGCCTAGACCCACTGTTAATGAGGCGAAGAGTGAGGTCCCCTGGAGATCTAGAGGAAACCTTGCAACACATGCAGAAGGCCAACTGAGGCCCACAGATCAAAGCAAGGGTCCTGCACGGCCCCTCCCCCTGCCACCTGTCACCACAGGCAGACCTTTCCACCACTGGTCAGGCCCTCATTCTGTCCATAGCTGCTGCCAAGTTGCTGTTCCATGCTTCTTTCTCAAGAGCTGCCTTCTTGATTCTTGAGTCGACGTCTCATGAGATACATGTCTAATTGCGTGGTAATGGGTGATTGGTTCTGAGAACAGGCCTTCACCTGAGCATAGTTCTACACAAGCCTACTCCAAACCTCAACACCCAGTATTCTAATTTTCATTTTTAAATTTTCTGTCAGCAAAAATTGCCTTTGCCTCTCTGAGCCAATAGTTAACTTAAGGCACTCAATTAAGTTTCATGTCTCTGAGATTTATTTGGTTATTTGATTTTGGCCTGAGCCGGGCAGTTATTTCGCTATGTTTCATTGTTTTGTGGCTGCAGAATGTTGCATGTGTGGTTTCTATTTGGGGGCTTATTCACATAGCAGGTGGGTGGCAGAGGGCCGTTTCCCAGGCAGAGCAACTTCTGTGTGTGCTCTTGGTTCACAGGAAAGGTTGGGCAGGGATCTAGCAAGAGCGGTGTTCTGCCAGCTGGGCCTCAGCAGCCATCACCCCTGGGAAGCAGCCCTAATGGGCAGGATCTGGACTCCCAGGCTCACCCCCAAATCCGCTCCAGTTCTGACCCATAGCTCCCTGCTGCAGCTCCTTACGGCTGGTCCCCAGCCCCTCTTCTAACATTGATAGTGCCGTGACATTCCCAGACAGGTGACACCTGCAGGCCCAATGTGTATGAATCAGATGCAGCCAGGAATTTTGAGACACAGAGCTTGGTGAGGTGCCCGGTAGGGCAGTGTCTCCTTAGGGACACAGGAGGGCAGCAGACTGCAAGACTCAGGTGCCAGGCCACCCCGACACACTGCCTGATTGCTCTAGGAGGCCCCTGCTTCCTAACCTGAATCTGAGTTGCTTTGTGCTCAGAAATGATGGTTAAGAGAAGAGCCTCATGGGAGATATTCTGCCTGCCACCTGTGTGACCTGGGATGTGTCATTTAACTTCCCTGGGCCTATAGCTCACCATTAAATTCATAAAATATGACTTCTGATCTAGCCATGTCAAATGTGAGGTACAGGGAGCCTGCTTCCCTCCTTCTGTTAGAGGAAACAAACCAAACATGAGAAGAAATGGTTTAGGAGGCAGTTTATTATACCCATAGGCTTCTGGCTAGGAACTCTTCCAAATAGCCGAAGCCCTACCCAGCAAGAGAATTTCAGAGCTTTTAAAAGGAAATAGAATCAGGAAGATTTGGAGCATATGGTTGGGTGGTTGGGTGACATCATGGGTTGTTGAAGGGGTTTGAACGTCCCAAGTTACATAGCAAGGCCATCAGTTATACAAAGGCAATAGAGACATGGGTTCTGTAATGGAAGAAACGTTCTGTAACGGGACCTGCGAGACATGTCTACTTGGTCTTGGCAGGCATTTTGGGGAGGCTTTCATGTAAAATTTTAATTTTCACCCCCTTCACTTCTACCAGCCCCCACTTCTGGCAGTTGATTGGCAGTGCCGGGCTCTTTGCTTATAGGAAGTCACTGTGTTCTGCCTCCACCTGGCCGGGCCCCTCTCGCACTTCAGCCCTCAGCTCGGTCCATCTGCTCCTGCCCCACCCCAGAGCCTGTGTAGTCTGCCATCTCAGGGCCCTGCTTGTGCTCTGAACAAATGTGCTATGGGGTGGGACCAGCCCCGACAGGCTGTGGAGCTGCAGGGCAGGCCGCGGCTTTCCTCCTTTCCATACTTCCAGCGTGCACTCATAACTATTTTATGAGTGAATTAACATCACCAGGGCTGTTTTTCTTTTTCTTTTTTTCCCTCTATTACAAGTTCAGAGCTTATGGCAATTGAGAGGTCAGTTATGGACCCTGGAATCCTGACTGAAAAACAGGATAGTGGAAAGGAAAGGTAGGATTTTAATCCAACATGGCCGCAACCAGCACTCTACCTTCCTCTCTCAGCCAGTGAGAGGTCTTAGGATACTGCTATTTGTCAGCCACCTCCAAAGAGGCCTCCCCAACCTAGGGAGCAACGCGGGTCTTCAAGCCCCCTTGACCCTCCTGTATCTACTTCTTTCCTTAAGAAGACTTCCTCCTGCCCTCTCGGTCTGCTTTTCTTGGTAACTGGGCAGCAAACAGAAAAGCTGAAGTCCTATAATGTTCTCTGGTTCACAATATCTATCCTCTTTAAGAAATGAGTCTGACCCCTGCGCCCCTCTGCCCCGCCTCTGTGTTCCCGCGACTAACTTCCTGTTCCAGCCCAGCCCAAACCACACCGCTGGGAGCTGAGCCTGCGCACCCGCCGCGGGTAAGCCCCTGCGCCCTCTGCCCCGCTTCTGCGTTCCCGCGACTAACTTCCTGTTCCAGCCCAGCCCAAACCCCACCGCTG